>PVJO010001332.1:0-177172 GCA_004026905.1 Hystrix cristata
TTTTTTTTTTTTTTTTTTTTTTTTTTTAAACTTTGGATCAGTTATGTCTATAGAAATTTATGTTTCCTCTTTTACGTAGTTGTTCCTTTTGCCTCTTCCATTCTCAATCATGCAAACAATTGTACTGCTTTTGTAATATTTCAAAGTTTACTGACCAATTTTTTTCTCTGGTCTCTCTGTTTCTCAACCATTTTTGTTGATTTTTGTATTTGATTTCATTTTTAAATTTAAGAAACAGTTGAACGGAGTGCAGGAGCAACAAGATCCCTCCCTCCCACTTACTCATACAAGCCATTCTTTTCTACAAGACCATACCAGCCCTGGACAACAGCTCCGGTTACAGTGCCCGGGCCGGCCAAGTCGGGCTTCACTTCCTTATCCAGTTCTTCCTCTAATACACCATCAGCTTCTCCGTTAAAATCAATATGGTCTGTTTCGACTCCTTCTCCAATCAAATCCACGTTAGGCGCATCAACTACATCCTCAGTTAAATCCATCAGTGACGTGGCATCTCCAATTAGATCTTTTCGGACACTTTCTTCGCCGATAAAAACAGTGGTGTCACAGTCTCCATACAATATCCAAGTTGCCTCTGGAACCCTGGTTAGAGCTCCCACAGTCACGGAGGCTACGCCCCTAAAAGGGCTAGCATCCAATTCTGCGTTTTCCTCTCGAACCTCTCCCGTGACTACGGCAGGGTCTCTTTTGGAGAGGTCATCAATTACCATGACACCCCCTGCCTCCCCCAAATCAAATATTAATATGTATTCCTCAAGTTTGCCATTTAAGTCAATTATTACATCAGCAGCACCTTTAATATCTTCACCCCTAAAGTCGGTGGTGTCTCCGGCTAAGTCAGCGGTTGATGTCATTTCCTCGGCTAAAGCTACAACGGCGTCTTCTCTCTCGTCGCCCTTGAAACAGATCCCTGGACATGCAGAGGTAGCATTAGTCAACGGATCTATTTCTCCTCTGAAATATCCATCCTCTTCAACTTTAATTAACGGGTGCAAAGCCACTGCCACGTTACAGGACAAAATTTCTACAGCTACAAACTCTGTGAGCTCCGTGGTGAACGCGGCCACTGACGCAGTAGAGAAAGTATTTTCTACCACAACGGCAATGCCATTTTCCCCACTCAGGTCATATGTTTCTGCAGCTCCATCCGCTTTTCAGGCCCTAAGAACTCCTTCCGCAAGTGCGCTCTACACATCCCTCGGGCCGTCGATTTCCACAGCTACCTCATCTGTAACTTCATCGATCATAACAGTGCCAGTATACTCTGTAGTCAATGTTTTGCCAGAACCAGCATTAAAGAAACTTCCAGACTCTAATTCGCTTACAAAATCGGCAGCAGCCTTGCTGTCACCCGTTAAAACATTGACTACGGAGACACGTCCTCAGCCCCATTTCAGTCGAACTTCATCTCCAGCAAAATCATCTTTGTTCCTCACACCCTCTGCCCTTAAATTGTCCACGCCGTCTTCTTTATCTTCCAGTCAGGAGATACTCAAAGACGTGGCTGACATGAAGGAGGACCTTATGCGGATGACTGCGATACTGCAGACCGATGTGCCTGAGGAGAAGCCGTTCCAGCCCGAACTCCCCAGAGAAGGGAGAATTGATGACGAGGAACCTTTCAAAATTGTTGAGAAAGTAAAGGAAGACTTAGTGAAAGTGAGCGAAATCCTTAAAAAGGATGTGTGTATAGATAACAAAGGACCGCCCCAATCACCGAAGAGTGACAAAGGACACTCTCCCGAAGATGACTGGATAGAATTCAGTTCTGAAGAAATAAGGGAAGCAAGACAACACGCTGCTGCGAGCCATTCTCCATCCCTGCCGGAGAGAGTGCAAGTAAAGGCCAAAGCTGCCTCCGAGAAAGATTACAACTTAACCAAAGTCATTGATTACCTAACCAGTGATATCGGGAGCAGCTCACTAACAAACTTGAAGTACAAGTTTGAGGATGCAAAGAAGGATGGTGAGGAGAGACAGAAAAGAATTCTGAAACCAGCGATGGCTCTTCAGGAACACAAACTCAAAATGCCGCCAGCCTCCATGAGGCCTTCCACCTCGGAGAAGGAATTATGTAAAATGGCTGACTCCTTTTTCGGAACAGATACTATTTTAGAGTCTCCAGATGACTTTTCTCAACATGACCAAGACAAAAGTCCCTTGTCTGACAGTGGCTTTGAAACAAGAAGTGAAAAAACACCTTCAGCCCCACAAAGTGCAGAAAGCACCGGTCCTAAACCACTTTTTCACGAAGTCCCCATCCCTCCTGTCATTACAGAAACAAGGACCGAAGTGGTTCACGTTATCAGGAGCTACGAGCCCTCTTCTGGGGACGTTCCCCAGTCCCAACCCGAGGAGCCCATGTCACCCAAACCTTCGCCAACATTTATGGAACTAGAACCAAAGCCCACCACCTCTAGTATTAAAGAAAAAGTTAAAGCGTTTCAGATGAAAGCCAGTAGCGAGGAGGATGACCACAGTCGGGTGTTGAGCAAAGGCATGCGTGTTAAAGAAGAGACCCATATCACCACCACCACCAGGATGGTTTATCATTCTCCACCAGGCAGCGACGGAGCCTCTGAGAGAATTGAGGAAACCATGTCGGTCCACGACATCATGAAGGCCTTTCAGTCCGGCCGGGACCCTTCCAAAGAACTGGCAGGTCTGTTTGAACATAAGTCGGCCGTGTCTCCAGATGTTCACAAGGCTGCTGCTGAAACAGCTGGCCAGCATGCAGAGAAGGACAACCAAATGAAACCCAAACTGGAGCGCATAATAGAAGTCCACATCGAAAAAGGTAACCAGGCTGAGCCCACTGAAGTCATTATTAGAGAAACCAAAAAGCATCCAGAAAAAGAAATGTATGTATATCAGAAAGACTTATCCCGGGGAGATATTAACCTAAAAGATTTTCTGCCAGAAAAACACGATGCTTTTCCTTGTCCAGAGGAACAGGGTCAGCAAGAAGAAGAAGAACTAACTGCGGAAGAGTCATTGCCTTCTTACCTGGAATCTTCCAGGGTGAACACTCCCGTGTCCCAAGAAGAAGACAGCCGCCCTAGTTCTGCGCAACTCGTGTCCGACGACTCTTACAAAACACTGAAGCTTTTGAGTCAGCACTCCATAGAATACCATGATGATGAGTTGTCAGAACTAAGAGGGGAGTCTTACAGGTTTGCTGAGAAAATGCTTCTGTCAGAAAAGCTAGATGTATCTCACTCTGATACCGAGGAATCGGTCACAGACCACACAGGACCCCCTAGCTCAGAGTTACAGGGGTCTGATAAGTGGTCCAGAGAAAAAGTAGCCACTGCCCCCAAAAAAGAAATTCTCTCCAAAATCTGTAAAGATGTGTCTGAAAATGGTGCAGGTAAAGTGTCTAAAGATGAGCATTTTGATAAAGTGACAGTGTTGCAGTATTCTGGCGATGTTAGTAGTCCAAAACATGCCATGTGGATGCGCTTTACTGAGGACAGATTAGACAGAGGTAGAGAGAAGTTGATATATGAAGATAGGGTGGACAGGACTGTGAAGGAGGCTGAAGAAAAACTGACTGAAGTGTCACAGTTTTTTCGTGACAAAACCGAGAAGCTAAATGATGAACTGCAGTCCCCAGAGAAAAAGCCACGCCCCAAAAATGGCAAAGAATATTCTTCTCAAAGCTCTACCAGTAGCAGCCCCGAGAAAGTACTATCAGAACTGTTGGCATCCAATGATGAGTGGGTTAAGGCAAGACAGCAAGACCCTGATGGACAAGGCTTCCCCCAAGCTGAGGACAGGAGAGCATCCAGTGTGCCCGACAGCACGGAAAAGAGGATCCCTTCCCAACAGAGTGAGGATGGCAAGTCCACCATGGAAGCCAAAGGAAGCACTTCACAGAGCAAAGCCCCAGAAGGGCCCCAGTCTGGATTTCAGCTCAAACAGTCCAAACTCAGCTCCATTAGATTAAAATTTGAACAAGGAACACACGTAAAAAGTAAAGACACGACTCAAGAAGACAAAAAGCCAGATGGCCAATCCAGAATCCCAGTTAAAAAACCGCAGGAGAGCAAGCTACCTGTCTACCAAGTTTTGGCTCGAGAAAAACAGCAGAAGGCCATGGACCTCTCAGAGGAAAGCGTATCTGTGCAAAAAGATGTTCTGTTGATGAAAGCCAAAGAGGACCATGCTCAGAGAAATGAAGTTGTTGTAAATGATGCTGGCTCTGATGATATGAACAAACGGAGAACTGAAATGTCAAGTACGGTGGTGCCTGACTATCTCTACGAGCAACAGACTAAAGACTTGGCATGCAATGGAACCTCAGATTTAGCAAGCAAGGGACCATGGGACACAAAGGTCTTTAGAACATGGGAAAGTTCTGGAGCCACTAACAATAAGGCACAGAAAGACAGACTTTCCCATGTGCTTGTTCATGATGTCAGAGAGAATCACACTGGTCACCTTGAGAGCAAAAGTGTTGATCAAAAGAGTGAATTTATGTCTGTGACTGAGAGAGGACACAAATTGTTAACAAATGGCTCTCTCTCAGAAATTAAGGAAATGACTGTAAAATCTCCCTCCAAGAAGGTCTTGTACAGGGAGTATGTTGTCAAAGATGGGGAACGTCCGGGTGGAGCTCTTGACCAGCCTCCCAGGAGAAGCGAGAGCTCGGCAGCGTCCCAGATTCCAGTCAGAGTGGCTGATGAGCGAAGGGCGCTGTCTTCCAATATTCCTGATGGTTTTTGTGAGCAGCCAACACTTCCAAAACATGAACTATCACAAAAATTGTCCCAATCAAGTATGAGTAAAGAGACAGTTGAGACACAGCACTTTAATTCTATAGAAGATGAGAAGGTTACCTATTCAGAGGTCAGCAAGGTTTCCAAGCAAAGTTATGTAGGCCTATGCCCACCTCTTGATGAAGCCGCGATTTCCCCTACCAAATCTCCCGATTCGTTAGAGTTTAGCCCAGGAAAGGAGTCTCCCTCTAGTGATGTATTCGACCACAGTCCCATTGATGGATTGGAAAAACTTGCATCACTAGCCCAGACAGAGGGAGGGAAAGAAATAAAAACTTTACCTGTTTATGTCAGTTTTGTACAAGTGGGGAAGCAATATGAAAAGGAGATACAACAAGGAGGCGTAAAAAAAATCATAAGCCAGGAGTGTAAGACAGTACAAGAAACGAGGGGGACCTTTTATACAACTAGACAGCAAAAGCAGCCTCCTTCTCCCCAAGGTAGTCCAGAAGATGATACTCTAGAGCAAGTGTCCTTTCTAGACAGCTCTGGGAAAAGCCCTTTAACCCCAGAAACACCCAGTTCAGAAGAAGTGAGTTATGAATTTACGTCTAAGACCCCAGACTCGCTCATAGCTTACATACCGGGCAAACCCAGCCCAATTCCTGAGGTTTCAGAGGAATCCGAGGAGGAGGAGCAGGCCAGGTCAGCCTCCCTGAAGCCAGCCCCAGTGGAGGAAACCACAGCTGAGCGGGAAACGCCTTCCGATGTGAGCAAAGACTCTGCCCAAAGGCCCAAAAGTAACAGAGTTGCCTATATTGAGTTTCCCCCTCCTCCTCCACTGGATGCAGAGCACACTGAGTCAGAAAAGAAGCATCATTATCTCCCCGAAAGGGAGGTAGACATGATTGAAGTCAGTCTGCAAGACGAGCACAACAGGTACCAGCTGGCTGAACCAGTAATCAGGGTGCAGCCACCGTCGCCAGTTCCTCCTGGGGCAGACGCCAGCGAGTCGAGCGACGATGAATCTCTCTATCAACCAGTCCCGGTTAAAAAGTACACCTTCAAGTTAAAGGAAGTAGACGACGAACAAAAAGAGATGGCAAAATGCAAAGCTTCTGCCGAAAAAGCTTCCAGCCAGAAAGAACTGGAAAGTAACGGATCTGGAAAAGATAATGAATTTGGCCTTGGCCTTGACTCGCCCCAGAATGAAACTGCTCAGAATGGGAACAATGATCAGTCCATCACGGAGTGCTCCATTGCTACCACCGCGGAGTTTTCTCATGACACGGACGCCACAGAGATCGACTCTCTAGATGGCTACGACCTGCAAGATGAAGATGACGGTCTGACGGAGAGCGATTCCAAACTCCCGAGTCAAACCATGGAAATGAAGAGAGACATCTGGAACACAGAGGGCACCCTGAAGCCAGCCGATCGCTCTTTCAGCCAAAGTAAACTGGAGGTCATTGAGGAGGAGGGAAAGGTGGGACCAGATGAAGATAAGCCATCCCCCAAAAGTTCTCCTTCTGAAAGGACTCCTGATAAGACTGATCAGAAGTCGGGGGCCCAGTTTTTCACACTCGAAGGCAGACATCCTGACAGATCAGTGTTTCCTGATACTTACTTCAGTTACAAAGTAGATGAAGAATTTGCCACTCCTTTTAAAACAGTAGCTACCAAAGGTCTAGATTTTGACCCTTGGTCCAATAACCGAGGGGATGATGAAGTTTTTGATGGTAAATCGCGGGAAGATGAAAGTAAGCCGTTTGGTCTGGCGGTAGAAGACCGTTCTCCAGCAACAACCCCTGATACCACACCAGCCAGAACGCCAACTGATGAAAGTACCCCAACTAGTGAGCCTAACCCCTTCCCATTTCATGAAGGAAAAATGTTTGAGATGACTCGCAGTGGTGCAATTGACATGAGCAAGAGGGATTTTGTTGAAGAGAGACTCCAATTTTTCCAGATTGGTGAGCATACTTCTGAAGGGAAGTCAGGGGACCAGGGGGAAGGGGATAAAAGTATGGTCACTGCCACCCCACAGCCACAGTCAGGGGACACCACTGTAGAAACCAATCTAGAGAGAAATGTAGAGGCACCTACAATTGAACCCAACCCCAGCAGCCCGACCAGCGGAGAGTGTCAGGAAGGCACATCCAGTAGTGGCTCCCCGGAGAAAGCAGCAGCAGCCACTAACACCTCTAAAGTTGACCCCAAGTTGCGCACGCCTATAAAAATGGGAATTTCTGCATCCACTATGACCATGAAGAAAGAAGGCCCTGGAGAAGTAACAGATAAGATAGAAGCTGGGATGACCAGTTGTCAGGGATTAGAAAATGAAACTTTAACAGTGATTTCCAGTACAGCCAATAGCCAGCCGGGCACTAGGCCCCAAGAAAAACACGATTTTCAAAAAGATAACTTTAATAACAACAACAATTTGGATTCTGCCACTATACAGACAGATAACAGTCACGTAGTTCTGACAGAACATTCTGCACCCACTTGTACCACAGAGAAAGCTAATCCAGTGAAAAACTCGTCAGGAAAAAAGACAGGGGTACTCCAAGGACACTGTACCAGAGCTAAGCAGACAGCGCTCGGAGAACAGCAGAAGGCAAAAGAATCGATAGGGATTAGGCGAAAATCCAAACTTCCCATAAAAGCCACCTCACCAAAAGATACCTTCCCACCAAGCCATGTGCCAAACATTAAAGCAAGTAAAACGAAGCAGGTTAGTCAATCTGAGAAAGCCAAACCCCTCACTACCTCTTCATGTGTAGATGTGAAGTCCAGAATTCCAGTAAAAAACACACACAGGGAAAACCTAGTTGCAGTTAGAAAAGCGTGTGCCGTACAAAGGCAAGGGCAGCCAGAGCAAGGCAAGGCCAAACAACTTCCATCCAAGTTGCCAGTAAAGGTAAGATCCACCTGTGTCACCACCACCACAGCGAAAGTCAGAAAAAGTCAGCTTAAGGAAGTATGTAAACATTCCCTTGAATATTTTAAGGGCATTAGTGGTGAGACCTTAAAGCTTGTGGACCGCCTCTCTGAAGAAGACAAAAAGATGCAGTCGGAGTTGTGTGCTGAGGAAGAGAGTACTTCGAGAAACACGTCGCTGTCCGAGACTTCCCGGGGCGGCCAGCCTTCAGTTGCCACGAAGTCTGCTAGAGATAAGAAAACAGAGGCAGCGCCTTTAAAATCAAAGAGTGAAAAGGCCGGCAGTGAGAAAAGGAGCAGTAGGAGGACTGGTGAGGACGAAGGCAGTCAGGTTTCTGGAGCGTTCTTTGCTCACCTCCTGGAGACCAGCCTAGTCTGTAAACACTTTCCAACTCGTAGACCCTAGTGCATGAACTGTCGTGATTGCCTGTGGAGTGACTGAACCGTAGTTTCTCATTCTGTCATTGTCATCTGTGTGTGCTGTCTTATATACTCTTCTTTCTTCCTTTTACTCCAACTACACTGTAGACAGCTAGGGAAGCATGCTGAAGACACTGGTGTTGTGCAAGAGGAATCGCTTTTATTTTTCTATGTGCTCACGGATATAATCCTGTCAAAGTAAAAGCACAGATGTCGAAATCTCATTGTGGTGTTTTCACCAACATGACAATTCTGTAACTGTTGTAAAGTAGCTAGCTTGTCAGCATGTTCAACCCCATTACATTGAGCATCCATGTAGTCTGACATTTGGCCTGGTGCAGGTGAAAAACAAGTGAGCCGTGTGACAACAAGTGTTCATGTAGGTGGCTAGGACACATCTGAGTGTATAGTGTTAGCCTTAGTCTCTCTGTAAAATCTGAGTACTGCTAAAAGCAATTTTCCAGTATCGTATCTTTCTTGATGATTATTTTAATTAAGAAATTGTAAATCGTAGGTCCACAGAGTCCATGTGAACGGACAGATATCAGGATGGCAATAGTAGCCGATCACCTGGGACTTAGTTGGACAGGTAAGTGTGCAAACTCCTGGAGGAGACAAGTGCACTTGCTTACTTTCCTTCTTATTCTCATGCAGTTCATTATTTATTTTTTAAAAAATAAAAGCGTGCCACTATAAAAAAAAAGTAACCATAATCAGTAATCAGGTGATTACTGATAGCACCTTGTATGCTGTATTTTTCCAACTTTTTTCTAGGAATAGCAGTTTAAATCTTATTTTACCTTAGAGTTTTTCTTCACAGTGCCGTTTGTGGTAAGATAAGTAACCTTTTACCTGATAGCAGATTTACTTGGGGACATAAAGGAAAACATAGCTAAAAACCTATGAAATGACTCAAATTCATTAACATGAATAAGGACCTTAGAATGGCTCTCACCTCCCAGGGCTGGGATTGAACCCAGGGCCTTGTGTATATCCATCCCTGATGCTTTTCTTTCCATTTTTATATTTTTGTGCTGGGGATTGAACCCAGGCCTTCATATATATGCTAAGCAGCACTCTACCACCGAGCTGTGCCCACCTCCAGGCTAGATGCTTTTCTTTGAGTGGACTTACTTTTATGCTCAAAGATTTATTTAAAAGTAAACCTTACCTTACTTTCCATAGTAAAGAATGGGGTATTTGCTGTATCTATATAAGAAAACAAAAGAATAACAGTTTAAATTTTTGAACTGAAATTTAAAAAAAATAGGATATAAGTAAACAAATAGATTCAGTCCACAAATGTAGTTAAGATGTAAGTGACATACAGGCCATACAATTATTCATTATGGAAAGAGAGAACATGAAGCCAGATAATGGGGAACAAATTCATCTAAATTTTATCTTCTGAATGCTGTCTGTCCCTTTGTCCCATCCCTCCAACCCAATGCCACTGCCACATAACTGTCCCTGCTCTCAGGCATGCTGCTAATGACCAGGAGCCTGGAGGAGCTCTTAAGGCAGGTGGTTTGAGTGATCATTTGCAGATGGATGAGAGTTAAAAGTAACTTGCTGTGTAAAAATATTTGCTGACAAATGTCATCAAATTCATACTGTAACATCACACACAAATCTGAAAGCATACTGGAGGTTTGAACAAATGTTGATTTTCTGGTATTCTATGCCCGTAACTACCAGATTTTCCTTAAGCCAATTTAAAAGAAGCCCTACATTTGTCAGAGTAAATTTTTGGAGATGGGGCATAAGAGTACCCAAATAGGCCAGGTATTCCAGCCCACTGGTGGAGCACTTGCTTAGAATGCTCAAGGCCCTGGACTCAACTTCTAGTACTGCACGGGGGGAAAAGAAGCCACCCATAAAGCCAAATTGTAACATTCTTCATGTCAATAGCTCCTTGGTCTTCACTGAGTGTTCAGACCACAGATGCAATTTCGAGTTATTGAGCAGTAGGAATATTGTCACTTAAAACACAAAGTGATGAACTTTTAAAAAATGTAATTAACTTCTCTAATTAGAATTAGCTACATGTTCAATCAAGATTATTAGGAAATTTAACCATCATTAATGTCCTAATGTGCACTGAATTTTAACAATTTCCAGTTTTATTTATAACCTCTAACAGTCATAGATTTTATGATTTTCTACAAAATTAAATACTATTGTGGTCTTGGCTTTAATGAATAAACAGCATATCCAATAGATACACCTTATGATAGTGTATTTCTAACTCTGACAACAGTGCACTAATGAGTTATGACTTACTATTTTGTTTTTAGATAGAATACAAAATAAAGTATTTGTGTATTAGGCATTTTAAAACTAAATCTTGTTCCATGGAGATCTGGTTGCATTCATGTAAACACCATTATATATAGTGTATTTCTAATTATAGACCATGATCACAGCAGTTTGCAAGCTCTGCTTTACACTGATTAACTTTTTATTAAACATGTGGACTGTTTTCAATTTTTCAGTAGTTCAAATGTTCAGTGAACCGTAACCTGTGCAAGGCATTTTATGTAATTCATGTGTTATCAGAATAACACACTTGGCAAGAAGATAAAGACTTTTTTAAACTGCCAAATCACAGTAAATATTTCTTAACAGAAATAGAATCTTGACCACTTCCTTTTCCATGGGAACATTTATCACATTTCATTTTATAATCATTTATGGTAATACACACTTGATAATTTTCAAGGTACGCAAAAATATATGGTGAAAAATCTCCTAAATTTCCCTCTCTTGCTACAGCCACTAAATCCTAGATCACCTTTATTTTTTCCAGACCCATCCTCAGTACTTAAAGATTGAGTCTATGAGGCTATACAGGGACAGAGAGCTAGATCCCTTTTATTTTGTACACAAGCTGCTGCGTATCGTGTATAATGGTGTAACCTGGAGTCATCCACCCTTACACCTCCTATGTGGAGGTCATGAAACTAGACTGCAGAGCAGACTGTTGTGTGAAGGATGCACTCACTGCAGGAAGATGGCTGAGGGCAACCCTGCTGCTGTCTCCTGTGTCATTTGTATAAATTGCGTACCCGCGTCGTGTGCCATTTGCTCAAATTACAGAGAATATGGCTGAATTAAAAGCAAGCAAGCAACATCCTCTCTGTAAAAAAAGAAAAAAAAATCATAGACTGATCTCTTAAGGGAATTTGATTATAAGTAATTACCTAAGGAGAGGTATTGCGCAGCCTGAGTATAAGCCTTAGTTTCTTATGAAATCAGGTATATGAAGATGAATGCCTGCGGCTGTACATGGGCTTTTGTATAAAATGCCTTTCCTATTTCTTTTTTCTTGCTAGCAGTTGAACGTTACTTTTATAAAATGTGCGTAGTAAAAGTAGAATATGCAATCCTAGTAACTCTCTTTCTTTTTACAGAACTGGCAAGGGAACTGAATTTTTCAGTGGATGAAATCAATCAAATACGTATGGAAAATCCAAATTCCTTAATTTCTCAAAGCTTCATGTTATTAAAAAAATGGGTTACCAGAGACGGGAAAAATGCTACAAGTATGCTAAAATTATATTATTTTAACTTTCAAAACTGCGTATACCAAATAGATAAGCCTTCCATTAGGTTCATACAAATGTTGTTTTAAATGTTCTGTACTTTTAAATACAATATAGGAAATTAAAAGCGGAGTGATCGTGAAGTAACAGCAAGACTTTTGAAGCTATACTTGTTTAATTGAATGCTAACATTTTAAAGGTCTGCTTTTAAGCAGCTTTTTTGGAAAGCCACCAGAAGGGAATAGTCTTCATTTTGTCTGCCATTCTCTCTGTGACCATCAAAAATGGAAAATAATTCCAGTTGTTACGTCATGGGGTGGTCATCAGTAACACTCTGCTGTGGCCAGAAGCAGAACTGCAGAGACGGGGACAGGACCACATTAGGGATCAAGCAGTCGTGCCCCACTGGCTCTAGGGCCACAGAGAATTCTCTGACGTCCCTGGGCTGGGACTGGAGGAGGGGGCCGTGTTGCACGTTGGCAAGCGCTAAGCCACCGCAATGTGGAATGAGTTATTGCGGGTTTGCCTGGGTCAGCTTGACCTTAGTAACTCATTAAAATGCATTATAGGAGGGTGACCTATTGTGACATTCAGAAAAGAGAAGAAGGAACGTTTTAAAGTTACATTAGATCCCCTTAGAAAAGGAGTCCAGCTATTTTCAGGCCCGTCTGCTCTGTTGCGGTGGGATGAAGGCTGTCTGTGCCGCCATCACACACAGTTTCGCAAAGTGTTTCTTGGGGTCCTAACTTTCTGCCGCAGCAGGGAGCCTTCAGAGCCCTCCCGATAAGGGCATCGCAGAGCTGGACTGAGGCGGAGCTGTGAAATGCCGGGAGGGCTGCAAAGCCATGCTTGTGTGTGGATGTTGTGCTGACGAGAAGAAAATAATGTCGCTTGGTTTCAACCTTTTTTCTCTCCTTTTCAGCTGATGCCTTAACTTCGGTCTTGACAAAAATTAATCGGATAGATATAGTGACTCTGCTAGAAGGACCAATATTTGATTATGGAAATATTTCAGGCACCAGAAGTTTTGCAGATGAAAACAATGTTTTCCATGACCCTGTTGATGGTAATTGAATTTAGTGTTCATATTTATTTAATCATTTGGTAAAATTTGAAAGTGCAGTTAGACAAGGCAGTCACTTAAAATCAACTAAACTGTGATTTGCTTGATTTAATTTCTCATTTTCACAGCATTGTTTCTCTGCCAGAGTCTGCAAATAAGCACTCTGCTATCAGAGCAAACCTGGTAAATGCCCCCGTAATATACAATGCAAATAATGAGATATAAAAACATTAATTATCTGAAAGAGTTGGTACTTCTGATATTTTATGTGACCAAATGGAAGAAAGGTGAATACCCAGAAAATCCATTGTTTTTGTCATTTTCAGTTTTTATATTTATCTAAAAAACCAGTGATCTTTTATTTATATGCATATGAAACCAATTTGTGAGCCCAGTTCCACCAAATAAGCAAAACACTGAGTCAGGTTTAAGTAAAAAACGTACAAATTCTTAAGGTAAACTGTGAATTTCTGTGCTGGGACCAAGTACTTAAGGGTACACTAGAAAAGTCTAATTCGTCAAAGTGTTTCAGTTGTTAAACGTTATTGTAATTTCATATGCTGTCATTTCTTCTTTGGAAAACCCTACCTCATCTATTGTCAATAAAGGGCAGCAAACTCTCCAAAACAATGAGCATAAATATCATTAATAACATAACTCATTTACATGAACTGAATTTATATAATATTTTCATCTTCTCTTATGTAAATTGGGGCTTTTTCTCCAAAATATTAAGAAAAGCCTAATAAATATCTTACTGTCATTTTCAAGATATCCCTATCTTACCTTCACACATGGAGATTTATACCTACAATGAACTTGGAGTAGAAAATATTGGTGGTGTAAAAGTAGGAAGAAGAGCCAGGAATGTTTTACTACTCCAAGTTAAAAATAAAAAAGAGTGAATTTTTTTTTTCCTGCTTTTTCTTTCTTTTTCTTTTAAAACAAAGTCTTGCAATTTAGTTCAGGCCAGGCCAGTGCTGAACTCTCTATGTAGTTCAGGCTGGTCTCAAACTTGTAGTCTTCCTGCGTCAGCCTCATCATGAAGGCTGGGATTACAGGCCGCCACCACCTGCCTGGCTTGATTTTTTTTTTTTTTTCCTTTTGTAAACCGGCAAAGTTAGAATAACAGGAATCATCAACTACTAACTCTGCGTATGTTATGTGAGAAAAGATCACAAATTGTCAGAAAATTTCTGCATACTAAAGTTGAAGTCCACAGAAAATTTAAAGTGTACCTGTTATGCATATAACATATACACAAAAAGTGAATTTCCAGGCTTTCTTCTAAAGCCTGGAAATACAACAGAACCTCGGGGGGGAAGCTGTCTTCAGGGTCATGCCTTATGTGTGGAGCCATGTATTAGTAATCAGATTTTTTTGCACTACATAAATAGAGATAATGTATAGCAAACGATATTATTGACAAATCAAAGCTTATATATTCTTCTAATATTTTTTATTGAGGAAAAATAAGAAAAGTAGTTCTAATTAAAAAGACCACTAAAAAAAAAAAAGACCACTAACCACAAAAGCAGCTTTCTTGGAGGCTTCATTTAACATTTTAAAATCAGAATATCATTAAAGTAAGTTCTACATAGGCTTTTTGTTGCTGTATCTTAGTATTTTATATTCCTTCGTTTAAAACTACTTAGGTAAATTGAGGAGTTTCACTTATGCACATTATAATCTCAGCTAATTTTCCAACAAGATTCTGGTTTACAAGTGACCAGAAGTGAAAAGTGTTCACTTACCTAGAGTAATTTGAATTATAACAACAGATAGGTTGGTATTTACCTTGGCTTGATGGAAAAATTAGTCTTCAGTGTGTCTAGACCAATGATTCAGGAAATGTGCACTGTTGCTCTTTAAAAATGTTTTCCTGTCTCTCCTCTCCGTTGAATTTCTCTTAAAACTTCCTTTCCTCACCACGACCAGACCACTGTTGACTTTTCTCTCTGCTAAGGTAGAAAAATACTTGTGTAGTTCATATAGCAAAGTTTCAAACAAGGGATTAGCTCCCTCCTTCCCTTTCGTGTAGGCTGGTTAATGAACTCCGTGTTTCACAGCATTGTCAGAAATATTCAGAGTGCGCTTGCAAATGGTTTCCTTCGCTCTCTGTTGTGTATCATTTCTTCTCCTTTATTTGATTCGTGGTTCTAAGTGGACCCCGCCACCAACTTCACCGAGACCTCCATACATACCACAACCCTTTCATCTCTGTCGCATTCCGACACCTGGAAAGTTCACGCGGACTCTTTGCTACTTTGTCTACTTTTTAAATCTTTCTCCTAACATCTTTTCAGATTCTTACCCAGTGCTACTGCTCTAAAATCTAGTAACATTTCTTTCTGAAGATTTAAGTTCATATATCTTTTCCTGTACATTTCTTAGAAAACAAGAATTGAAGTTGTGTTGTATTGCTCATATGTACCGTTTTTAAAGTAAGTTATAGGTAATTCATTACAAAATTGTTTCTTGTGGCTTGCTGTATTCAGTTCACCACAGTATGAATTTTGCATGCTAAAATTAGAATAAGAATTGGCCATGAAATAATTGTCTTACATGATGATGACTAACTTTATGTTGAATTGAATTAGCCTGCATACTTAAGTGACTGTATTAAAAGTACCAAAATTGATAAACAACCGGTATCTTCATTGGTATTTCTATTTTATTGGAGTTTGCACTAGGCTTTTTATTTCATTGTATGTCATGTAACTGAACTAAACCAATAAATTACCAACATTATTCTGTAATTCATCATGCATTTTCATACCTGATATAATTTTAGTCATTCCATGTGTTTTTGTTTGATGTGTTCTAATTCATCCCAGTCAGTCCAAATGTACTGTCTTCCGTAGGTTTTCCTCCCCTTCAAGTGGAACTGGAGACCCCCACAGGGTTGCACTACACGCCACCCACCCCTTTG
Source organism: Hystrix cristata (assembly GCA_004026905.1). NCBI lineage: Eukaryota > Metazoa > Chordata > Mammalia > Rodentia > Hystricidae > Hystrix > Hystrix cristata. Next base: position 15,643 of record PVJO010001332.1, read on the forward strand.
CAGCAAGATGATTATTTTAGTGATCTCTCTAGCATAGAGTCTCCCCTTAGGACCCCCAGTAGACTGAGTGATGGGCTAGTGCCTTCCCAGGGCGATGTAGTGCACTCAGCAGATGGACCTCCAGTTGTAACTGCAGAAGACACTTCCTTAGAAGACAGCAAAATGGAGGACTCAGTGCCTTTAACAGAAATGCCTGAAGCAGTGGAAGTAGATGAGAGCCAGTTGGAGGATGTGTGTCTGAGTGAGTATCCTCGATACCTCGGAAGTTTGGCTGGGGTCCCAAAAGATGCTAACGCAGCAGAGCCACTGAAACAGACTAGAAACGTAGGCATAAGCTCTGAGCAGCAGGAGAAAGGAAAATCTGGTCCTGATGAGGAGATGACGGAAGAAAAACTCAAATCTCTATTTGAGGACATTCAACTTGAAGAAGGAGTAGAGTCTAAGGAGATGACAGAAGAAAAAGTACAGGCTATTCTTAAACGTGTTCAGCAAGCAGAACTGGAAATGTCTTCAATTACAGGTTGGCAGAACGAGACACCAGGTGGAAACGCAGATTCCCCCGCTCAAGCGCGAAGAGTAACTGGTGGGTTGCTAGACCGGCTGGAAGACAGGTATGACTCTGTTTCAGGAAGAGGAGGAGAGCCAAGGGCTGTTTATCTGTTTAAAATATTTTGTTTTACATAGATGCTTTTTAGCCTGACTCTTTCTAAATTACCAGCCCAGCTTTGGATAATACCTGCTTTAAAAGGTGGTTCATTATTGCTAATCTGGAAGGAGAAAAGGGAATTTAAATTCAAATATAATTTTGAAAACCTGAGGTAGAAAGACAAAAATTAACCTAAATGCCAAAGATTTCTATGGTGGTTTTTCTTTTTCGTTTTTTTGCTTTTTTTTTTACTTTAGAAGACCATTCTTTTCTAATTTATTGCTTGTAGCATTCTTGTCCCATAAACATTTCTTGTTTTCAGCAACAAACAAATATGCTCATTAGACACAATTTTAAAACAAAGATTTAAAATAGCGATACAATGCCATCACGTAGCAACAGCTGCTCTTAAGATGTTGGTGGAAGCGCTACAGGTGAAGCTCAGAGCTAGAGCAGATGCCAAGCCCTGAGTTCCATTGCCAGCGCCAAAACAAAACAAATGATTCTGGTGGATTCTTTATCTCCTGTGTACATTTTAAAAAATGTTCTAATGTAGAAAATACAGACAAGCTGAAAGAAAAAGCATCTGTCCTCCTACCGTACGGAGAAAAACACTGTAAACATTTTATATATCTTCCTACTTTTCTGTATATAATTCTTTTTTAAATGCCATGAAAGGCATTTGCTTATAACCAAAATGATTCTCTGAACATCAGCCTGGTTCATTTTCTTATTAGCTCTGCTCTCAGTGGTAAATCTGCAGTCCCTAAAACACTGGGTCAAATTCTGCCACCTTTAGGTAGACACTTTACAACTTTGGATACATTTCTAAGCTCTAATAATGTTACTTCAATCATATTTCTACTACTATTTCTCTCAGGTAAGAATATAGATCACAAAAGAAAGCAAATGACTTGTGCAAGTAGTAATCCCTTGGTAAAAGTAGTCATTATTTTTACTTACGTACACATCAGACTAAAATATCTTTTACTTCAGTGGCAACTAGTGATAAATTTAAATTGGATGGAAGATAAGCTGATACTATTTCATAACCGTATGTCACATTTTCATATTTCTGGTAAATCTCTTTGCTCAACAAAAATTCCCAAAGAGGGATTTTATAAAATTTGCAAAGAGAAGTTTATAAAACTCCTTTTTCAAAATGAAGGCACAATAATTCTACATACAGCTTAGCAAAGAGACCGCAGGAAAGGAGACAAATAGTCCTAACTTTGATGGTTCTGTTCAGATGTAGTTACATAATACACAGTTGCCTATCAAGAAGTAAATTTAGATACAGGAAAGATGTTCATTATTATTAAACTGACTGGACTCCCTTTTTCAGTAAAGGCTCTGCCAGCAAATTATATAGAAGAAATAGTCATCCTGTTCCATAAAAGCAGGAAAATGACAATAACTTTGCTTGTGGTATAAGAATAGGTAGAGGAACTCGGGCAAACAATGTGGACTGGGGAATGGAAAATTAAAGAGAAGTCATAAAGATATGGCTCATACAGGATTTTCACAGTACAATGAATTTGTCTTTACACATACAGAATAGGGCATACTATTAATATCTTTTGAAAATAAATGTGTTTAGATAATCAAAACTTCATTTAAAAGGATAGGCACAAGTACAGTATATCTATATATAATATATATTATAAATTATAAATATTACTGTACTACATGTTAGCTTCAACAAATCATAAGCAAAAACACTAAATATAATCAAGCTACAAAACAACGAATATGGTGAAACTAGTACAAAAAAATTAGAAGTCAGTTGAGAAGAAAGATTTTTAGTACTTAAGGACACCATTACTCACAATAAGCAGAGGCAAAGGGGTGCGCCATTATCCGAGCACTAGGGAGGGCAACAGAAGTCAGGAGTGGAAAGGGACGAGGTTCAGGTAGAGGTGTTAAAGGGTGACAACTGGATTCATAGCTGAAAACATACACAGAACCAAGATTTGAGGTTCTTGGGGGTGCCTAAGTTTCAGGAATTCACTTTGTTGTTGTTAGGAGATGTTTTATTTGTTGGTTTTTAGTAGCAATGCAACAGTGTTTTGAAGTGTCCTTCCTTTTAGATGGGTGGGGTTGGAATTATAAGTATGCCCATGAACGTTCTTCAAAATGTGGAAGTTAAGTAGCTGCAGAGGTGCAATTCTTGTAGTAAGGGGACAGTACAGCTGTCTAGATTGGGAGTTGGGGTGTAGATGATGCCTGGTGCCCATACCCCCACCCATCAGGCCCCTAACATTTTAAATCCAGTTGCCAGATTTTTCATGCCCTTCTATTTTATGCCTTCAGGAGTAAACTTTAGAGGCTCTGAAGCCACGTGTTGCCTTTGTAATTTGCGCATTTTCTCTTTTCCAGTCCTGATCAGTGTAGAGATTCTATTACCTCATATCTCAAAGGAGAACCTGGAAAGTTTGAAGCAAATGGGAGCCATGCAGAAGTCACTCCAGAAGCAAAGACAAAATCTTACTTTCCAGAATCCCAAAATGACATAGGAAAACAGAGTGCTAAGGAAACTCTGAAACCAAAAATGCCCGGATCTGGCCGTGCTGAGGAAGCACCATCACCACTAGCAGCTTATCAGAAGTCTCTGGAAGAAACCAGCAAGCTTGTAATAGAAGAGCCGAAACCTTGCGTGCCTGTCAGTATGAAAAAGATGAGTAGGACTTCTGCTCCTGATGGCAAGCCACGGTTTAACCTTCACGAAGAAGAGGGGTCCAGTGGGTCTGAGCCAAAGGTATGTCATCAGGTTGTCAGTGGGCTTTTCCTGAAATGTGCAGTACTGATGCGTCCCTTCTTTGGACTGTACCTATAATACTGGACTCGTGATTCTTTACTATATCTAAATTATGAGTGGGTGAAGTTGTAGGGCTAACGGTGGAGGTAAGAACACACTAAGTAGAACATATGCCATTTGATCATACCTTCATTCCCTGGGTAGAAAAAGAAGCATCTCTTTAGCCATTTTCAGGCGAGTAAAGAACTACAAAGACATTTAAATAACTGAGTCCAATATTAATTTTGTCTGGGATTTATGTTTCCTAACTCCAAACCTAGTTATCTTTCTTATGGGAGGATAATTCTGACTCTTTCTGGTTCTTCGGCGTAATTTAACACATTCACAATGGGGCTGTAATTCAGATCTCTCCCTGTCCGGTGGCTTCAGCCACCCATGGTACCCACAGGACTGTCCCACGCATTGCTGTACCACCTGTACCAGCAGTGGAGCACGTCGTCAGATCGGACTGTCCTGCATGTACCACCCGTAGTTCAACCTGGCGGGAATGTGTTAAAGTATATAGCATCTGGCCCATCTAAAATTTTTATTCTATAAAGTCTGTTATCTGAAAGTATTTTAAAAATTGAAGAGACAAAATCACCAAGTTGAAGATGAGGTGGGTTGACAGCCATCAGCCATTTCTATATCTATTGATAAATTAACATTTGTTTCTAGCAATTAAAAAACTTTACTATGATGGAATGGTTTGCTGTTTGTATTGATATGTTTTTACAGTATTCTCTAGTACATTTTTTCTTTTTAGATATTGAACTATTTTAAGCTGAAGTTATGACTCATGGATGGGAAAGAAAACAAAACGAGCTGTATTTTCTGTACTTTTACTACTTTTCCCACTTTCAATTTTTGTGTCCCTTTGTCAACTATGCCATAGACACAGACTGAGAATTACAGGTCTTTGGAATAGTTGCACATGCATCTTCCTTGAGACCCACTGAAATGCTTAATTTGAAGTTTAGGAAAACTTACTGGAAATTCTCACTTAGTAGCTAATTATCAGTTTATCAACTAATTATATCCTTTCCTTTTCCTTTTGTAGTGTGTCTTTTGGCTATTTCCCTGGTTGTTAAAAGGGAAAGTGAGAGGAAGTAAAATTTTGATCTCTTTTTTCCATTAATGTTTGTTTTGAGATTTAGTGAAGGTGGTTATTCAATGAGGTCAGTAAAGCAAATGATTACCACAACCAATAATTGAACATTGTGTTCTCTTTCTGTTTTTCTTTCACCCGTTTTTGTTTGAGTCCTTCTCATGCCTTTGACTTCCTTCCTGCCAAGTGTGGTTTTGAATATTGATTTTTGTCTTTGACTTGATTCTTAGTATATTTGAGCAGAATGAATTTAGATGGAATGTTCCCTTTTAAGGCAGGCTCACGAAATATAGGAAATAATAGCATAGTGATATTATCTGTGAAGATTTATTCTACAAAAATCTATTAAAAGCAATATAGAAGTGCTGAAAACAATTACCATACAGTATAAATAAGCGCTGCTGCATGTGTACGTGGGCATATGTACTGGCACTGGCATAAAGAGGGTTGGAAGTAAAGGTTTTAACCCAGAATGGAAACTCAGCTGAATTCATTAGTAATGGAGAATAATTACTGTTAGAAATCACTTTCAAGAGTTCTTATAAATGAGTCTCTCTCTCTTGTGTTGGTTACCAATATTGCTATAACACAAAAAGTCTTTGTGGCGATAATAACCTATGTGGAGTTTAAGATTCTGGGAGACAGCAGTCTGAACTCAAAAGAAATCCAGAGATGTTCAGGCCATACCTTCTGTGGCTCTACCATAGTACAGTAGCAACCAAGTAGGTCATCTGATGTATGATCTCGGAAAACAGCCCCCTTTTTATCCCCTAAAAAATCAGGTCAAAAGTCCGGGTGCTGCTCTTACACGGATGACTGCCTGCTGTTACAAGGTAAATTCTGCTATTTTCCGCCTCTTTTCACGCAACAACTCATTTGCAGGAATACTGAGAAAATTCCATTCGTTCTCCTAAAGTTTCTCCATTTACTACCACTTCCTAGAGAATTCTCTCAAAGGAATCCTGATCCTCAGATTCCACCACTGTGTTCTCTCTACTCCTCACCTTAAGGCTAGCAGAGACTCCAGTGAGACAGTGGACTCTGAAACATTGGCCACACGGCCACTTTTCTTTATGTAAGGGACTGGTCTCAGGATTCTTGAGAGGACTATTGTCTAATCGACAATACAGGTTTGTTGTGAGTGTTTGTATTGACATATATTCTTCTGCTTCTCCATGTACCCAATGAAGCCCTTTCCCCAATTTAAGATTCTATGTACGGATAATTCAGATTCCTCTTTCCCTTTTGCTTCATCCAGCTCATTAACAAGTAAGCTTTTTGTTTTTTCTTTCTTGAGTATGAATTCCACTTCTGCTTTTTGAGCCATTAAGGCCCTCCTATCTCACAATATAGTTCTTAGATCTTGCGACATCTCCCATATTTACTGTCCTTTTCCAAAAACGTTAAAATATTAGTTTTCAAATTCTTATTTCTTGCAAAGATACTGGCTGTTACTTTCTTTTTTTAAAACCATACATTTCAATGAGATGTTGTATTCAAATAAAATTTCCCATAAAGAATGGCCTAGTTCATTATTCACTCAACTAACATTTCCTAACATCTTGCACATTTTTTCCACTAATTTAACAAATATCATTCATTTTCCAACAGATGTTAACTGTAACATCCATCTTCAGAACTATTAGAATTAATTACCAAAATGCCACCACTACAATTTAGAAATAAAATCATTCAGTATATACTCTTCCCCATAGCATTTAAGGAGAAGCTATTTTTCCCCATGAATTAAACAATATTTGCCACTTGGTTGCTTTCTCCATTTCCTACCCTTATTCCCTAAAAAGTAATAATGTGTGCAATTACTAAACTCTTACTTGTACCATATTGTTTTCTATGAAGTATTCTATTTTATATTCTAATTTCGTATCAGATCTTTAGAAGACTTCAAGCTTTCACATCTTACATTATTCTTTCTAATCTCTTCGTACCAGTTTTGTTGATAAGAATCTCTTGGTGCGAATATGTGCACCAAATTATGCTGATGTACATTTCAAAATAGCTTTGGATAAAGTTATCACATTTGACCAAAATTTTATAAAAATCAGAAATATGCCTCTTTCTGTAGATCAAGTGAAATGTGGCCCAAACTACAAGGTTATACCTTTAAATCACATGTATAAATCACATGTATCATACTTCTTTTAAAAATATAAAACTATTTTTATATTTTTAAAAATTTTTATCTTTTAAAAATGTAAAAGTATTTGTAAAAGAAGTATGAATGCTTCTAGAAACTAACAGCATTTTGTTTTAAAAGCCAAAAATTTTGTACAATTACTTTAATAAATTATCATTAATTACCTTGAGATGTAGCTGCATATACAGAGTACTTCGAATGCTTCTCAAAAGTTTTCTTCCCAAAAAACAAAAATTTTCTTCCTCTAGCTCTGGGAATGTAGCTCAGTGGTAGAGCGCTTGCCTAGCGTGCGTAAGGCTGTGGGTTCAGTCCCCAGCACCTTCAGAAGAAAAGGTTTCTTCCTTTTAAATTCTAGGATTCTCAGTAATACGTATCATGATATTCCTTAGTGGGGAAAAAAACAGCACGTAAATGTAATTCTTTCTTGATTTCCCTTCTCAGAATGTCTTGTATTTTAAAATGTGATGGTAAAATTATACTAAAAATGCATTTATCAGGACTTGAGCGCCAGTGAGAGTGACTCAAGCCCAGAGGAGGAACGGAGGGTCACCACCCGAGTTACTCGCCGGCGTTTGATTATAAAGGTATCCCACGGCCATTCACTGTGGGACATTGCATAATGCTAGAAACTCCTTTCGTGTGATTTTTCAAAATTCGGCATGCTTGATAACTAAATGGCTGTTTCGTTGTATATGTGAAAGTTTATAAAAGGAACAACCAAAAAGAAAATCATGTTGCATGGTAATGAGTGTTCAGTATAGGCGTGTTTGACATGTGGCGTTGTAATTTTATCTGATAATTCTTGGCTCTTGTGTCCTGCTTTTCTTGGAGAAGTGTTATATGTGTGAGCAAAAATTGTGTCTGGATGAGGGAGTTGTTCACATCACATGAAATGTTCAACCAAAACCTCAGACTAATGGGGTATGAAGTAAGATAAAGAACAAAAAGAATGAAAGGATTAAGAGGCCTCCATCTGTCTCACATTCCTACTGCCTTAATAGTACATGAAAAATTAATTCTTTGGTATTAATTGATGGTTGAGAATTTTAGGTTATGGTGTGGCACGAGTGTATGTGACATACCGTAAATCTAGCAAAAATTTGGGAAATAGGTTTTTAGCTATAATAACATGCATAAAATCATTAAGCTACATTTTTAAGTATAGGAGGCAATTTTTACTAGAAATGAAAAATATAATTCCACATCATTATAGAAAAATTGAAAACACTATGAATCAATAGTTTTTCTTCTACAAAGGTCTTTTGAAGCTCTGACCTTACCTTATGCATGGCAGTCCACCACAATGCTTCTTGCATTTTGCAACTTGTCTCCATTCTCTGTTTTTAAAGAAATCTTTCTTGATGTTAGAATAATTGAGTGCAGAGAACAAGGAAGCCACTTTCAATGCACTTGAGGCTTCTCGGTTACCAGCTCTGGAGAGAGAGAAAGAAATATCTTTTGAAAACTATTTGTCAAAATTTCCAGGAGGCCTAAAAGAGAGGTTGGTTTAGATACCCCAAATTTCTTAATCCTGCTGTGTTGTACTCTTGATGAATATCAGATGAGAGGAGAGACAAAATCAAGTCTGCTCCAATAAATTTTTTGTAAGATGGAGAATATTAAGAAAATAAGTGCTCATCTAAATTCTGAGCTATCCCTCAAATCAGTGTGAGGTCAGTGGGGCGTGCTCAGGATTAAAAAAAAAAAAAGCATGAATCACTTCTTCAGAAACCCTGCACAGGCAACCACATTACTAATTTCTGTCTAGCATATTTGCAAGTGTTCAACCTTCTTTCAGTAAAATCCTCCTAACCAGTCACCTGTCACATGTTTTTTGGGCTGGCCTAGGGAGTCCTTGATTCAGTTTTTCTATACGAATGAAAGCCAGACCTTTTGCTCAAGTTTGCTAGTTTCATCATATCCTCAGGAAATGATATTTTAAAGTGAAAGGTCTAGAACAAAACACAGCTAACATGCTGTCTTCTAACTTGCTTTTTATGCTTAATGTATGACATACTCATGTGGCCTCCACAGCCATCTCAGTTCCTTTATAACAGCTGCCCTTCTGTCCTCTAAGACACAAGAAAACAATCATGAAAGAGATGGGAAAAAAAAACCACCTTGAAGGCAGGGAGTGAAGAAGCTTTTCTCTAAACACAAAAATAAACCAGCAGCAACATCAAACCCCATCACCACTGAGCCCATGAGGGTTCTTTCTTTTGGTTTACTAGCCCTCTAGAAATGCATCTGCAATCAAGCTTATAAGTAATTGTATTAGAATGAGAATCTGATTAATAATACATAACACATAAATCTCTAAGGGCATAAGTTTAAAATACCAACACATACTGTGGTGCTGTGGGCTTCACAAAACAGAAGTGCCTGCGCTCTCCCCAGATACCTATTACTTGAAGTTGGTGTAATTTTAGAGAGATTTAATGAATGGAATCCCAGAGATAGAGTTTTATAACTGGAGAGAACATTATATAAACAATGAAATTAGCCGTGAACAGCTTTGAGAAATGTCTTTGACATGAGATGGAAAAAGCAAAAGCTAAAGAATGGCTTTACTTATCTCTGGAAGTTATAGGTGTAACAAAGAAAGTTTAAGCTACACATACAGGATCCTTTCTGGTTAGTATTTTCCCATTGAGGCTTTTGGAGCTGGTAAGAGCATCACACTTCCCTTGCTTTTCTCTTTATTCCACATGTTGCTATCTTTCTAAAATAAAAAGAGCTCAAGCACTACAATAATAATACCAATAATAATACAATAAATCTGGCATGGGAATCATCTCTGTCCCTGTTTGGCCCTAGAGGGACCATCCAGACTAAAATTATTTGGTTTTCCTAGCTGACAAAACTACATAAATTAATTTACTCAAAATCACACAGATGAGCAAGAACAGCTCTTGGGATCAGAACCGTGCTAGTGAAGTACTTTTCCCACAATACTGTACTTCTCTTCCAGAACAAATAGAAAGCATTTTTTTTTTTAAACTAGGCTAAGCCAAGTATTTGGCCTTTCAGACCTTTCCACTGGCATAGACAAGGGCAGCATTAGGCTGTCATTGCTAGAAACTATTTGATGGGGCTGGAATGTTGGGAATCTGACCTACTTCACAGATGCTGTCTAACCCTCACCCCAGCCAGCGCAGTTGCACTGTGTGTCATGGTAATCCCTCCAGCCTGAGTATCACAGTGCAGAAAACCGTCCTGGAGTTATCCATCCCTTCCAGAGCTGGCTTTGTCTGGGACGTATCTCCCAAAGAAAGCAGTAGGTACGCTCAGAATTCCATTGCCACAAGTCTTGGCAATTTGTCCAATAAATGTGGTGAAAGAATAATTTTAGGATTTTTCTCTTTACTTTCATATGAGAACCCATTTGTTTTTAATACAGTTTTAATTCTTTTTACATTTAATAGTTTTTTTTAATCCCTATGGATTGCATCAGTTAAATGCTTCCATTCATTATAGGACTTTTAAGGTTTATGAGCATATTCACTTATTTCTATATAATTTGATAATATCACAGTAATTTCAGACATTTAGAAGCAGTTTTAACTATTAAACAGTCTTATAAACTTGTTTACCTTGCTTAAATGCAAAAGTAAAAACTTCAAACCAACTCACAGACAAACTATTGTGAAGTTTGGTAAGAGCTGAATTAGTCGATTTTTACTATATAGTGCAATTGCATTTTTATTTCAATTTTTCAACATATTTTAACTGGAGAATACATGTATATTTTCCTCAAATCAAGCAGTTCAAAAGTTTACCTACCATTCCATTTCCCAGAAGTAACCACTATACACTGTGTTTACACTCATATACCAGTGTGTACATGTACACACACACAAATTCACACTAACATAATAGGGTTTCTTAGACCATAACAATTGGTTATGCTATATATAATACTGAGTAATATGCTTTTGGCCAAATACATCTACCCTATTTTTGGAACATTTGAGTTTTATTGTGTACATCAAAGCAAATTGGTACATTTCCTATCATTATTTAGTTGGAAAAAAAAAAGCTCTAGGAAAGAGAAGTAAAAATTATGCCATGCAGTACTTCTAGCAAGAGTATGAAAACAGTCTAAGTAGCCTTTGTTAATAGAGCCACCAGAGATGAAATGTAAAAATATACATGCTATCATTTTCCTTTGAAATAAGTGGCAGCGTTTGCCAAAAATTTTGTTGTCAACCAAACCAAGGGGGAAATATTGTTTACTCAAAAGTTCACAGTTTTCAACAACACTAGACTCTGTTATTAAAGAGAGTGCTCGAAGATCCCTCCTGGGTAACAACTGTTTTCTAATATATTTGACATAATTAAAGATGCATGTTTAAAAAAAAAAAAAACAAACTTACCTCATGACTTCTTAGTGTGTTTCCTATCTAATCCACTTCCCCAATGTAGAGAGTTTCTGTGTAATCAATTTTTTTGCCATACTAAAGCAATAATTGACTATATTTTATAGCCTTTAAGGTAAAGAGATGTAGCGTTGTCTGTAAATTATACACAAACAGTGTAAAGTTTGAGTATGAAACCATAAAAATGTTTACCTATAGAATAGTTCTCAACTAATATGACTTGTTACTTATAAGTAGGACTTTGCTTTTTTCTAACACTGTTAATCAACATACTGGTATGTATTTGCTGCCTATAAATATACCTACTTCACATTCTTTTCGGAGACTGTCCAAACCATTTAAAAATTAATAGCATCTTGCATAATGATCCTATTTCGCTGGATTCTCTTGAGATCCTTTAGTTGTGTACCACTCAAAGATCTGGATGTTTGTAAAAATCATCTCAAAGTATTTCATTCATTCATGTTTAAACTAGTGAAATTTTCATGACATTTTATTGCTGCTTTTGCTGTCTTTAGGTCTTTATTTTTCAAAAAATACAACTTTTAAAAATTGTGTATCTCCCACATACATGCAGCCAACCATAGGAAATATAAACAGCACTCATAGAACACCTGATTTGAGTGCATTTCGACAGTTTTGTGAATTGAAATTAAGTACGATTAAGGATGACCTAAACATGAGCAGTAAGAGACATTTTCTCTCCATCTGTACCACAGTGAAGTCAAATGAGTCTTGTGACTGGCCTGTGGTCATGACCTATGCACCCAGATTATAAAAATGTGAAGTCATGTTGTAAAAACAAAAAAGTGAGCATGAGAACAGATTTTTGTTAGAAAAACAAGTTAATTTTTAGTCTTTGTTCCATTGTTTTAAATCAAGACTCACTTTTCACTGGTTGTGACTTCAGATAGTCATGGAATTTTCTTGGCATTGACTTTTGCACTGACAAAATCGTCGGCCCCACTGTCCTTCTGATGCCAACTACCTTGAAAAGTGGAAATGTAGCTCTTGGTGTGGTCTGCTGTTTTTCCTAGAAAAATCACATCTGCACACTGCACTGTAGCATTTTCCATTTCACCTTTTCATCAAGAAGTTTGATTCGCAGATCACTGGGTTCCTCAAATACAAGTCCACATTTAAGATATTTTTCCTTGTTCACCCAAACTGCAAGCAGCACAAACCTACAGTTGAACATTAGTGAAGAATGTATTATAGTATCATAAAGCAAATGAAGAGATATTAAGAAGCTAGCTCAACCCACCAAGCTCCTTATGAGCAAGAAAAATGAGCCCACCCTGATAACTGAGAATTGATTCTACTTTTTAAACTTTTGATAGTTTCTACTTCTAAATCAAAGAACAGTTACCGACTGAAAGATAAATCTTAAATTCCTTTGTTATTCCTTTTGTCTTTTTACCCCTCTTTGGTGTGTGGCAATGGAGATAATTATTATCCAAGATCCTTTCACTTCATGGTAGTTCCCCTAAACTGATAGTTCTTCTTGTCCCAGTTATTCCACTTAAATCCTATGAAAAACTCGGGCTAAAAAAAGAAAAAAAGTAAGATTGCTTTGTACGCTGAAGTTTTCCATAGTCTTTCCAAAAATGTACACCCTTAGTAAGTGACCTTTTAAACAACGATGATAAATTTCATGCTCCAGCTCAAATGAGAAGAAACTCAGTCCACAAGCTCCCTGGAAGTGTAACTAAGGAAGAAACATTGTTCTCAGGGTCAGATGATCTAATCAAAGCTCTGATTATTGGCTAATTATTTTTCCAACAAATGAAGCCTTTGGGTTTGCCTGTTTGTATCAGCATTCTCTCATGACATATTTTCAAATTCTTCCACCCTGGAATTTCTTGCCAACTACATTCTCATACATGCTTGCAGTTTAATGCTTGAAGATCATGGACTGCTAAATAACCATCAGTGAAATCAGCCTTTTTTTCGCACACTGGAGTAGCAAGTAGAACTCACTACTTCCTTTTCTAAAACTCCAAAGCATGTGTGTGGTGTTTGGAGTGGCATAGCGATGTCTCCATCTAGTACATTGCTAACCTCTGTGCCGCACCCTTTAGGGAGAGGAAGCAAAGAACATTCCCGGTGAATCTGTGAGAGAAGAACAATATACTGATGAAGAAGGGAACCTCATCACCAGAAAAGTAATCATCATTGAGAGTTCATGTTTCTCTTGCCATTTAAACTCCTTTCATTACAGACATTACTGTTTTTGTGCTATAGTGTCACCTCTTGAAACAGAAAAATAGCTACTTTTCACTATTGCTTCTTACAGATCACTCGGAAAGTAATAAGACGAATTATCCCACAAGAGAGGAAACGGGATGAAGTGGTAATAGAGTGAGATTGCCGAGGAGAAAGCTTTGTGTCCTCCCTAAAAGCATTGCTAACAGGCTGGCATCTGCAGTGTGGCAGCTTGAAGCATTTGCTGCTTTTGATTTTTGCGTTTGATCAGCGTGAAAGAAAAATACTTTCTTCCTAACATTCCTTATTCACAGAGATAAATTCATTTATGGGGACAGACTGTGCCAGTTTGAGAGAGAAAGAAGATAAAACATTTACCAGCAGTAAATCCCTTGGGAGTGCCCAAGTCTCGCCCAGGTCTTGGCCATCAGTCAGTGTCTGCCTAGGACACAGATGGAGGGCACTGGCAAGGACAGGACAGCAGAAACCTCAGCTCACAGGCTGCATCAGATCTACCTGCTTTCTTTCTTCAGGATATAGTGTGCAGGGAAATCTGCCTTCCATCTTCCCCTGACAAGGCTGTGCTCTTTGGTCTTCCCAGTTTCCCGTGGGCCACTTACAGGGCCACAGTCCTCACCCAGCAGTGGCCTTCATCCTGACAAATCCCCACCTGTCAAGAAAACACGTAGTTATTTTTCATTTCTGTTTCCCAGATCTTTACCCTTTCCTATTGTAAAATAGAAACTTCAGCAGACTCTTTTCAAAGGAAAAGAGTGAACTGACAGTTTCCCTGGGCCAGATCAGAAAATCAGAAAGGCTACTTGTGTTTTCTGTTACCAAAAAGGTAAAAACCCCGTATTGCACAGCAGCCTCACTCTTGGAGAAGTGTGCTGCTGGTGCTCAGCCGAGAGAGATCTCTTCAGAAAACCGATCGCTGCACAGCTTAGGAATGAGAATGTGGGGTTGGTGATCCCATAAAACTCAGAAGAAGGAAAACAGCCCCTCAGATAACCGCATTGCCATGGTATTTCGTTCTTAATTAGTGCTTTACTGAGAACCTTGTCTCATTACAACAGCTCTCTGAAAGTTCTGCTGGTTTAAAATATTTTAGGGCTTACGGATTTTTTTAAAATTGGGATTTGGGTGCTTTGTGAAGTTTGGTGATGATTTCTTCTGGTTAACTGCAAGAAACGGACAGGCTGCTTCTTTTTCTTTAATCACTAACCTGCTGAATTATTGTAAAGTGCAGATATGTCATATTCATTTTGACAGTGCGCTCTCATTTGCCTTGGTGATGCTAAACTCTGTGGTTAAGCCAAATAGACTGTGTGTATTTTTGGATGTGAAATGACAAAGTACATTAAATGGTTTCACTTATCCTAGTCCAGCTCCAGGGACCAGAATGGGAGCTACTTTAAAACTCTTCTGCCATGAAATCTTAATGTGCGTGTTCCTTTTAAAGCAGGGAGAAGGTTATAAGATGAAGATGAAGAAAGAAATCCGGCAGGTGGAAAAGAAGAGCCATTCATAACAGGGAGCGGTCAGTCAAGGTGTGAAATGTGCTCATATCAACAACAGTGAGACTTAAATTCCTGTGAAACTACTAAATAAGCAATTCAGATATTCCCTTTCCTCGTCACTAAATTCTACTTTTGAAACTACGAAGTTATGTTCTTTTTATGTTCATGGATGCATATATATGCGTGCTTGTATAAGTTTGTGTGTGTGTGTATATATGGTATGATCAAATATTATGATGAATGTGTATTTTTTATTTACAGTAAGAGACACAAATGTCATTAATCTTCCTCAAAAGACTCCCCCTTACTTCAAACACACTTACCCATTGTGCTTGCTACTCTCTGGGGCAGTTCTGGGACTCTTCTTTCATGAGTGCCTGTAGTTGCGCAGTCGTCGCTCCCCATCGATGTCCAGAATCAATTCAAAACGTTTACTTTTCATGGGTCTTTTTGACTTTGGGAAAGGGCCAGGAAGTGTACAGTGCCAGGTCCAGTGAATAAGGCGGATGAGGACATGCCATGATGTTTTTTACAAGCCTCCTTTTCTGTTGGATGGCACTTGGCAGGAGCGTTTACCATATTTTTGATCACACCTTGTAAAGACACTGAAAAAATGACTTCCAGAACTGCCTCAGAGAGTGCAAGAACAGAGGGACAGTGGGATAAGTGTGTTCGAAGTGGGGGAGGGATTAGTGACAACTTGCCTTTACTGTAACAGATTTTTAAAATTTAAACACTGTATATTTTGATCACCACATATATAATTTAGATACACACACACTAAAACTTGACTCCAGTTCCCAGTCCATAAACTTTCTCCTTGCAAAGCAGGCTGGAATTTAAATGTAAACGTTTGCAAGGGCAAATGTAAACAGTGACTTTTTGAATCTCCTCTAAGAGCGCTCACTAGGAAATGCAGCAGTTATAGACAATCCAGCAGGGAGGCTCTTCGGCAGCAAGTTGATTCTTCCAAACGTACTGAGAATTGTATCGCATTTTAGCAGACAGCATCTGAGGATATACTTTCTGTTGAAATATAATAGTTGCTAAGTCTAAATTAAATGAGCAAAACCCTGTAAACTGCTGTATTTGTAGAAATCAAAGTAAAATAATAATAGGTTAATGGTCTACTGTGTATTTTTTAAGTTAAATGTAGTGAGTTGTAAAAATGTCTCAACTTTTCTTTATAGATCACATTGTTTTAACATAGTTTCTTTCAATTTTACAGCAATAATTATAGAAGCTACTTGCAGGATACGTATAGCATAAATCATTTCTTTAGGACCATTCACCTACATCCTCTGAGCCCCATAGTTAAAGTAACAAAGAGCATACAGATTCTAGTTTTACTCTCATTTATCTGTTCCTCTCTACCTGCTGAGCGTCCTGGTACTGTATTTGGAAACCTAAGATAAGGCACTGAGAAATAATCTAGTTGCAAGACCCCTAATTTGTATGTGAAGTAACTAAGGCCCAGATCAGTTCTTAAGTCCCCCTCCCAAGTCTTATCATTTGTTTATTCACTCTATTTTATTGCTTCTCTGGGAGGCTTTCTAAATAGGCACTGAGAAATCACACCAACATGGTACTTGCTCTCACCGAATCTACATTTTGGAGATAGTCACTTTCCTGTCACTGGGACAAATTACCCTTCATCCACAACTTCAAGGAGAAGGTTTATTTTGGGTCATGGTTTAAGTCTGTGGCTAGCTAGCTCCAAGGCAGAAATGGCATGGTGAAGGGAAGTTGTTCAGCTCTTGGCAGTGAGAAAAGGGAGGAGCCGGAGTCGAGATTACAGCCTTCCAAGTCACACCCCGGCGGGCATGCTTTAGATCTCAACTGTAGCAGAGATTTCGTGATAACCAAATATAACTAATCAATCACACAATTATTTAACGACATTGAGGACTGCAGATACTCTGGAAATAGTATGTACCTAGTTGTTTTGCAAGTGGATACATTCCCTTATTCTCCCCACTTAACAGATAACGAACAGGTCTGGGGTGTTAGATAGGCTGCCCGAATTTGCAGAAGTAAAAAGTGGCAGAAAGGGGATCCAGACCTACCAAACTGCCCTCAGAGGCCACCTCTGCAATAGTGTATTGGGTCTGTGGAGACAGAGAAGGTGATACAGGAGAATGTGACATGTGGGCTGAGTGTTAGTGGGAGTCAGTCACTTCTATAAGGATTTTGGTCTCTCCTTAAACAAGTTTAAAAAAAAAAAAACATTGAAGGTTTTTAAAGCAAGGGTGGGATGTGATTCAATTTGTGTTCTCCATCACTTACTCCAGATGCAGGGTAGAGAATGAATTGGAGGGTTGGAATACTGGGTGAGCAGAAGACCTGCTGAAGAGACCACTACAGATGGTCTCTTTGGCAGTGAGGATGGCTGGATTGAGTGCTGTCGCCATGACTGGCTTTCTATTGGACGAGCTGGTCAAAGACAAGAAAATTAGGATAGTATCAATGTAGTCAATATCTACACCCAGTAAATACATATATTTATTTCTTAAAAACTAAACATGCCTCTTAATTTAGTCTACCTTAGCAACTCTTGAGTGATAAATGAAGTCAAAGTAAAAGAGAGTTCTGTCAGCTTTAGTATGACCCAAAAGTGTAGCAACTTGTTCAATCATACACTATTCAGATTCCAAGTGGGAAAGAGTCAGAAAGGTCACCTACCACAGGTGAGTCATTGTTCCACAGATATTTTATATCTGTGAATAAATGACACCAAAAAATATGGCAGTGCTACACTGCCAGAATCCTGCAGAATGTTATTAATATTCACTAAATATATAAAAGGCTTTAAAATTATAAATAATCACCCTATAAAGAAGTCAGGCTCACTTGCTACACCAAAGGAGAGATAAAGTTAAGCAGATTAACTCATGTGACTGTGGAAATAACTTGAGCATAAAGCCACCTCCAGGCGTCAGATGAACAGTAAGTCTGTGTTCCAAGGTAGTGCTTAGGACACGGAACCTTAGGACACGAGTTCTAGAACACTACCGGAAATTCGAGGAGACTGACGTATGACCTGAAAAAGTCATTTGGTGAACACATTGAACATATTTATAGCTTTGCGGGTTGCCTTTTTTAACATAACAAAACAGCTAAGAAGCTAGAGCGCTGTCAAATTTCACTGGGTCTCAGACACATCGAAATTTTTGTTTCCCATTTTAGACCCAGTTGATTTGGGCGCTATCTGAACCCTGCACCTGCTTTTCTGTACTATACAGTCACAGCTAACCTGTTTTGAAGGGAGAACACCAGTGATTTTAAAGATTTGTCTGTAGTATATACTGATGTAGTTTGCATAGTACTTTTACATTGTTATTGAATCCATCAAAAAAAGTGTTGAGGCAGATTAGGCCAACTGTACTTGCAGCTTTTTACAGATGAAGGTACTAAGGCTCAGAGGTGACATGATTTTGTCTGTTGTCACCAAACTTATGACAGGTAGGAGCTAGAATCCGAACACAGATTACTGATACTCAGGCTAGCGTTCTCCCTCTTACATCAAGCAGTCTAAGATTTTTCATGCACTGTAATCATTTATAAAATGACTATTGCATGCCAGGCACCACGTAAAATCATTACATACGTTATTTCATATAATTACCAGAAAAGAGTTTTAGAAAAGCTAAGTGATTTACCCAAGACCCTACCACTGGAGAGCAAAAAAAGTGAACTTTAATCAAGATTTCCTCTTGAACTAAGTTTATAACTATTACTCATTAAATAGCATTTGGTAATTATTAGAGAGTCACAATCAAATTTTGAACCAAATACATATGCATACATGTGCAGACTGTAGTAAATTTTTTCGTACTGTAAACACCCGTGGGTTTTTGGGTTTTTTGGTCCTTTTTAAAATAAAGCAAGACTTCATTTTTAAGGTAGCCGTAATCTCTAGGTTTTACTTCAGATACCATTAAAAGGCTGATTACCGAGGTCACGGCAAGGGAACGGCCTCAGATCAAAGTCGTGACGAAGACTGACGTCCATAGAACCTGAATTCCAGACTTCCTAGAGCGCTCCGGCAATCACTCACAGCTGTGAAGAAACCGAGAGTAGCCGGAGGGCTCTGGCTTGCCAGGCAGCACTTTATCTGATGCCAAAGACTTGGCTTATTTCATTCATTCCTGCAGAGAATATTTGATCATCTGCCTGGCTCAGAGTAGAAGGGCCAGAGACACCGTGGTAAGACCTCCATGCCTTTCTAAAGTTCCCAGTCTACACATGGGAGAGAGGTGGGCCAAATGTTGCTGAAGCACCAAAAGAAACGTGGCCACATTTGGACTTTGGATGTAAGGAAGAGCTCTCTGAAGTGAAGCCCATGTAGGCGGCATGGACAGAAGAGGACTGCCAAGGGTATGGCACGTGAAGGGCCTTGCGCTGAGAAGACCTGCCCTGCTTGAGGAAATGGGAAATCCATGTGCTAGTCTGAGGAGATAGGCGTGAAGGAGGCAGGTTCAAGAGGAAGTGAGAAATGTGCTGTCACTCAGAAGCCTGTAGGCTGGAAGAAAGGATTAGACCTCATTCCCAGCAAGAGAAGGGGAAGGAGAGGGCCGATCTGATGAACATTTCAGAAGTAAGAGAGCTGGATTCCTTCTGTGTGGGGAAGAAGGGAAGAGTGAGAGAGCCGATCAGTTGCTAGCTTGTAGAGAATCAGTAACACAAATATAGAACCCAAGGCCGTGAAAACAACTTTAAGATTGGGGTGCTGAGCTAGGCTTTGTAGATGCTATGTGCGGGCCCCTCAGTATTTGTCAGTGATTTCAAAGAGAAGTCTATCTGTGCTAGAGATCTTACATGGCCATCTTTGGACAGGAGTGAGAAGTGAAGTGGCCAGTAGATGGAATTGCCCAGCTACATGCATTTGGCCCAGTTACTAAACTTCTGTGTCTTCATTTCCTGGCCTCTATTATTATCCCATGAGAGCAGCAACAGGGCTTGGAATTAAGCCCTAATGAACAACAATAATGCTGCATCCCAGTATAAGGAAAACAGTAACCTATCTCAAAGTGATTTGTGGAATTAATATATGTAAATTGCTTAATAATAGTGGCTGCCAAGCCCATAGCAAGCATTCAGTAAGCGTGAGCTGCTGTTACTGAGCAAGAAGAGAACCAAGAATAGAATCTGGCAGAGCCGGATTACAGAGGCCGGTGGATGGCAAAGCAGCGACCAGGGACGGCAGCCTGCGACAGGGGCGGCAGTGAGGCTGGAGTCCTCCCGATGTGATGGTGCCTTTCAGCTCCTCCTCCTCCCAGGTTTCTCATGCTAACCCCAGGAGATTGGCAAAACAGCTGTTCTCATCCCTTTTACTGAGGAATAAACGAGATTGAGACGGCAGAACTGAGGCTGCCGGAAATGACAGGTCTGGGTTTTCACCTCGTCTCCTGATTCTGCCTTGAGGAAGTTACAGCCATGACCTGAATTGCTTTGTTCCAAATTCAGGACCCTGCCTTTCAGGGTGTTTTCCCAGGTTTCGTTTGGAATAGATCTCTTTACATTGTCTGTTTTCTTGTTTATTTTTCTCACCCTTTATCCAGATGCCTCACTAACCAAAAGCCTTGGCTTAAATTAAGAGCAAGGACAGAGAGTCTGGTGGCTTGAGTTCCAATTCTGACTCCACCATAAACTGTATCCCGGGGCTTGTTTACTTCTGTAGTTCTGTTTCTTATCTGTACGATGCAGGAAATGATCATACCTCACTATTATTAGTACTGCAAATGAGTTAATATATTTTAAAATAGTGCCCGGCATATAATAAGCATTTAATAAAAATAAATGCTTTTCTTTCATTGTCAAAATATTCATCAATTTTTCCAGTATTTTTTCCTGCTGACTCTGTAACTTTGAATTTTTTTTTTAAATCACAGCTTACTAGAAAAGAACAAGCTAAAAAAAATTATTGGTTTTAGCTAAAGAATAAATCTACCTGAATTGGTATTACCTTTAAAAGGAAATTGTGGTTTACTATAATTACATGTAGTAATTATTACTCAGAAAAAAATGTTCTTTGTTCCACAACTCCAAAAACCAGACAGAAGCAAAGGAAAGGAAAGAGGGAGACGGGGAGAGAAGAGAGGAAGAAAAACTAGAGCAAAGAATTCTCACTGTCCTCAGTGGGCTGGGGCGGGGGCAGGGGCGGGTGGCATGTCAGAAAGAGTTTCCTGCTTTCCTCCTCCATGACATAACTAAATCCTACAGATGACTGAGAGGTCACCTGCGAGGGTGGATAGAGTGAAGTAGGAAAAGTAGAGTCTGCACTCTCAAGGAGACAGCACTGCAGGCAAATGTGAAGCAGAGAGGAGTGTGACACACGATGATTAGGGTAGGATAGGTGGATACAATCTTGTGAGCAAAGAGAAGGAAATGGGAAAACGCTGTGCAGTTAATAAGGGGCATTTAGTCTATGTCTTCAGCAGTATCAGCATTGTCAGAGAGTCTTAAGAAACACACAATGTCCAGGCTTATCTCAGCCTGCTGAATCAGAATGGACATTTAAAGATTGCCCCAGGTGATACCTATGCATGTTAAACTCTCTAACTCTCAGATTTAGTGGAATGTTCTAAAGAGTTTAAAAAAATACAGTTATTTATGTAGAGCACCATCCCAGAAAATTCTGGATAAGCTCCTTTGGGATGTGGGATGGACATTGAGACTTCTTAAATTTTCCCAAATCTATTGTGCAACCAAGTTTGAAGACCACTTGAAATTGTAAAACAAAACTTTTCGGTGGAGGATAGTAGGAACTAATCAAAAACCATGCCTTGAGCTAGGCTGCAAAGAGCTTCCGATGCCGTACTAAAGATACAGGACCATTTTTAGCCTAGGCATGAGGCGCTAAAACCCACAGGTGCATCCCTGGGTCTGTAAGGCTTCCACAGCTGGGCATACGCCTCCCTTGAAGCTGTCATCTAAAAGGTACAATGTTCATCTGAGAAATACCACCTGGTAATTGTTTCATTGGTATTTTTCTGTACTTAAAATGTTTAAAATGTGCTGGGGATTTAGCTCAGCAGTTAAAGTGCTTGCCTTACAAGCCCAAGACCCTGAGTTCGATCCCCAGCACCAAAAAAAAAAAAAAAGTTTAAAAACTTTTTAATTACCATGAAGTAATAGGAATGATTGGTTCTGAGTCTTCCCTACCTTTGGATTTGAAAGACATACCAACTCAAAGATAGATTCCTACATTCAAATATATCTACTTCATATCCGTTATCTCAACCCAGAAAGGGGAGATGATTCCAGACTGCCTTCCCGAGGTGCCCTCTCGATGGCTCCCGCCTCACATTTACCCATCAGGTGGTGTGTTCACCACAGTTTATAGTGTCGGTAACACTGCTTAGCCAAGGTTCTCATGCTTTTTATACAACATTTTACTTGATATAAAGGATTTTGTCCAATGAATGGTCTTTCTGCACTCCGTGTGGTTGGTCCCGCACACTGATTGCATGACTGAAAATAAAATTTGTAAGGGCAACTAATTCCCACTTTTAAAAAGAAAATTATCACCCAAAACATACCCAAATGTAGATGGGCATAATTAGCAGCATTTTCAAATTTTGAGAAACCTATCCACTATATCTAGAAAGATAATATTTGCTTGAATTGGGGTAAGAAGAAAATGACCTTGTCTCATATTACAAATTTAATTTGGATTGGTTTTTAGAAGAGACGAGGAAAAAAAAAGTTCAACCAGATTGCAGTGATCTCACATCTATATAAATTTACGAAAAACTATCAAACTGTAATAGATGAGTATGGTTTATAAACTATATTTCACCTAAGATGTAAAATGTAAGAGAAAATTTATCCAGAGAAAATTGCTGAAAATTCTCTCCAAGAAAACAGCAAAAGCACAGTGGTAACTTTATCCTAGGACCATCTGCAAAGCCTGGTGCCTGGGAGATTAGGATTCAATGGTAGAAACAGGTGCGAAAATCCTGGTCCTCCTGCTGAGGATCTGTCTGGATGGGTCACGTGCCTTCTCCAGAACTTGTGCTGAGTTTCGAGAGGAGGGGAGCCCTGGAAATCACCCAAGAAGGAATAAGTACTTTGGTGTCCTTGGCTCCTGGTCTGGAGGTCAGTGCCACTTTCAAAACAAAGAGGGAAGCCCAACCCCAGGTGAAGAGACTGAGGAAATGCTGTTCTAACATGTTTATGGCAGACAGGGTATCGTAAGTGCCCCTTGTAAAGAGAGGGAAACTTGTCTGAATAAACAACCTCAAGGTCACTGAGAACACTCTTGAGCCCCAACAGAAGCGGTTCTTCATAAAGCTTCTCCCGAACCTGCCAACAAGTTTGTTGCTTATGTGTTGGGGGAACGAGGTTGTTCTTAAAATTGTTCTTGCCTTACTCAAATTCTAGGGACCATCTTGTTCTTAGGAGGACATTTAACTTTGCAGCTTTTCACACTGAATGAGGAGGAAGGACTGTATGTAGGAAAAAACTCACGGAGAAGGATTCAAACTAAGACTGCACATAGTATGAAAACCTCTCCCGAGGAATGTTGATTTGACATATTAAAGACTGGCTATAAAACAGTGATGCTTTATGCAGGACTCATCCAGCAAGATGAGTCATTCTCGGTGCAGCCTCTATATAACAGCTCAAATTACTTTATCTCAGCATGACTGATGTAGACAAGGGACAGTATTCTTTGTAATAGTACAAGTTAGGCCGGGGATTTAGCTCAGTGGGTAGAATGCTTGCCCAGCAAGCACAAGGCTCTGAGTTCGATCTCTGACACCAAAAAAAAAAAAAAAAAAAAAGTACAAGTTAGTCTTTAATTGATATGTGGAAAAGCAATTGTGTAGTAATGAGGCAATGAAATTGTTCTCCATTTTTGAAAGGTTAGTTGGATTTTAGGGGGTGAGGGACTTATAAATCTAGAGAAATGATGCAGGGCTGTATCCTGACTCCACACATCTGGCCCTTAGTGTCCATGTGAATCCCAGTCCTCTTACGCTTTGATACAGATAGCGATTTCCCTGCTACATCAGACTGAACACCTTGAAGGCCTTTTAAACAGCCAGGCCACCGGAGCTTCAGAGACAGACCAGCAGGAGGTCTTCCCAACTCATCTTCTAAAACCACAAACACAGAAACTAACTCTTTGTGAGATCCCAAGGTCACCGAGATAAGGTCGCTGCCTTTCTAGTACACTTTAGGGCAGTGATGCCAAACCCTTTAGAGACCGAGTGCCCAAAATGGAACCCCAAGCCCACTTATCACAAAGTGCCAACACTGCAATTAAACCTGAATACTGAGGTTTTAGTTTAGAGAAAACAACCATTTCCTGATGTTCAGCTGCTGAGGCGATTTGGCTGAAGTGCCGAGAGGGCTCTGTGTGCCAGCTGTGGCCCGCGTGCCATAGGCGCTGTACCGCTGCCCTTGCGCCCTGTCCTGCAAAGCATTTAGCGGGTAGCCTAAATACCCACTAGGAAGTGAAGAACCCTCATTCTCTGAAGGTTTTCTGTTGAATAGCAAGGAAAATTAGGCAAGTTCTCCAAAAAAAAAAAAAAAAAAAAAATCCACAAGGAAAGAAAGCTAAACTCTCCCTCTGTTGTCTCTTTCCACAGGATCGTGTGTTTTTACTGCCAGTATTGAGAAATGCATGGAAGAAATATCAACAGGAAGGAAAGAATTTACAGAGAAGGGTGTGTGTGCTTGCTGCTTCCACACATTATTGGCATGATTTTTTTTTATGCAAAAAGAAAAAAAAAAAGAAAAGAAAACCACTCACGTTTTAATTTAGCATGAGCCAATTTACAGAGCATGGAAATTCACTTTCATTTCCAGGATTGGCACATGTGCAATTAGCAATGCAGTGTATATACAAGAAGCCATGCTGTTAACAGTTTATCTCAAGTAATTTGGTGTCATTTTCAAAAGAAAGAAATGCTTGCCGCCAGAAGGGACAGAAGGAGATGAAACGATCAAATCTCGAAGAAACACTAAAATTACTAAATCCACAACAGCTCGCCTTATTTTTCTTGGACCCAAACTGTCAGGGTATAAACACTATTTGTTTCTTTTTTAAAACATCGATAGTTTTGCTGTAAATAGTAACACTGTATAAATTCTAACAGAAAAATAGAATAAATGTCGGTAAGGCACTGCCTCTTAGAACACAGACAGAATATTGCAGATGCATTTAACATAATAGGGGTCTCAAGTGACTCCGCCCTAGAAGAGGGAGCGCTTCTGGATTGGAGGACTCTCCACTGATTCTTGTATATTAGCAATTATAATGTTTGTATATTGCAAAACAGCTAGCTTGATTTTAAAACGAAACAAATCTTTAAAATCTGCTGCAAATTTAAATAATTCCCAAAATGAGGAATTCTGTAGTTGTGTGAAAATTTTTTCTTCAGAATACTAATATTTTGATGCATGTGTATCTCACCTTATTTTGATTAAATCTTTTCCAATTTTGCAAATACTACAGTATACTGCAACGCAGAAGATTTTATCTGTAAACAGAAAGCCCTTCATCTACTATTTGTTGCTATTGCCAATTTTTCAATGAAATGACCTAAAAATGAAAAAAAATGACCTATACAATAGTTGCTTTAGGGGGTGGGGGGGTGCAGTTAGTGCTTAAAAAGGGGTAATGCTTGCCGCTGTAGGATGGATGGTGCTCCTAAGAGGCCCCGGTCGGGGTGTTTAAAATGGACTGAACAGAAATCTTTAGCTCGTAGAATGGCAGCACGCTGTAAACTTATTACTGTATCGTGTACTGGCTCTCAGATGTAGACACCTTTCCGTAAGCCAATCATTTGTAACCATTCTAGCAGTGTCATATTAGGTTAATAAGGCTGCTGTGTTTTAAAGGGCATTTTTATTTGGGTTTTGGTGAAATTCTTTAATTTGTTGATTATTATATTCACATAAAAATCAGCATTCATTGACACATAGCTCTAATGACATATGTATGAAAAAACCAGACACTGGATGACCTAGTCAATTATTTAAGCATAAAATAAATTGTGTTAAACTCTTCACCCATCTGTGTTCTACAGTGTCCTTGTGTTCTCTGGCAAAGGGTCATTGTCTGATCCCTTGTCACATGAGTCCTAGCCACACCAGGGTACCACCTGCTGGTCCTACTTATGCCTCTGGTCACTAAAGGGATAGTTCAAACATTTAGTTCTGCCCTAAACACTCCCTGCTGACCTATGTTCTGTGCATTTTGTGAAGGAACCAAGAATGGAAGATTAATCTATGCCCACATCTGTTTGGGCTGCCCCCCAAAAGTGAGAAATCG
Organism: Hystrix cristata; assembly: GCA_004026905.1. Classification (NCBI taxonomy): domain Eukaryota; kingdom Metazoa; phylum Chordata; class Mammalia; order Rodentia; family Hystricidae; genus Hystrix; species Hystrix cristata. The sequence goes on from PVJO010001332.1 coordinate 41,743, forward strand.
GGGCCACTACCGCCAACCTGTCAAGAAGTTGTAACCTGGCACTTCCAGAACCATTGAACTTGCAGTTGCTTTCAGCCCTTGTATTTTTTTTAATTGACATTCATGGTCAGTGCATACAAGTTACAAGACATCACCTAATGATCCAATTTCTAACTTCTCTGAAAAAGCAACATTTACTAACAACGGACTTCATCCCCAGAAGACGGCAACGTGATAGGACCAGGTCATCCCTGCCCTCCCCACTCAGGTGTGTGGTCTAACATACCACACTCTCAGCCCACATTTTTTACACTCCGGACTAGCCTGGTAGCACTAGAGTTTGCAACACGTTCACTGCCTGATTCTAAACTCTGCAGGACAGAGGTCACGGCTGTTTGTAACTTTTATTCCAGCCCGGAGTGTGGCATTTAACAGTGGTTGTAGCAGTAACTCTCATCGCTGAACTTGGAGAGCTCACTGTAACCCTTCTTCTCTCCTAATCCCATTTATTAACTCCTCATAACCACTTTATGATGTAGGTGCTGTCTTTGAAAGTAATAGTCCTCATAAAATGAAATGAGTGCTTAAAGTCACACAGCCATGTCATATTTTGCCTGTCCATTAAAGATTACTGAGTAATGGATGAGATCAAAATGGATTTGATAACAATGCAGAAGACAAGTTTAGACAGCCTGTTTTGCACAAAGAGTGAAGCTAGATTGCATATGTGCAGTGCTCCAAATAAATGAATCATGCCTTTCCCCTTAGACCAAAATCCTCTTATGGGCAAACTGATGCCACACACTGAAAGTTTAAAAAAAAAAAAATACAACTTGCCCCCAAGCAAAAATCAACTATTTGTAAAATCAGGATCAGAGTACAGCATCCCACATAAGAGTTATGAACTTCTGACTCCATCTTTAAGAGAAAATGATTATCCTGAAGTAGACCCGTGACACAAACTTGTCTAGATATCAAGTGGTTATGTTTATGTGCCTGAAAATCTAACTTTCAGGATATGTGATGGTCTAAAGTTCAGATCCAGCAAAAGTTCATAAATTTACTCAGAAGTATCCAAAATATGATAGGATTTTATTTACGTATGTGTATGTATAATTTATATGTATATACATGGATCGACTGTGGCATATTTTATATATTCCTATAAAATATATACCTGCCAGCTTATAAAAATGTGAATTTTTCTTTGATATTGCTGTAAAAAATGAACTGTGATTGATAAATGTCTGATATTCGCTGGTTTTTCATTTTGTATACCTACTGAACTCCTGAGTTAATCCATAGTTTGGCAATATGCTACACAGGATCATTTCATTATTTCTGAAAGGGATCTACTTCACCACGCACCTAAGCATTCAGCCTCCTTTGCCCTGTAAATAAGGGCTCCTTCAGATCTTGATGTTCTACCATGTTTATTTGAACATCATCTTGGGGTTTCAGAGAGATTCACGTTTTTCTCCATTGCAAATAAAAACAGTTGTTTGCTTGCCTGTCATTACAAGCGCCAGCTCACATTTGGCTGTGTGACAGGGATATGTAAGAAGTCCAGAAATTAATTAGAGGAATAATTATGCATCCCCTAAGTATCTCCGATGTAGCCAGCAATCCAAAAACTGATTTCTTAGCAGGTGAGTCTTGGTATTCTTGGTTTCTTGAAGAGGTGCTGGCATATCAAAGGTGTGTAATTTCGCTTGTATGACACTGTTTTGCCATGAACTGATGACCAAATAGTCTGGAAATAAACATTTCCAGTGTTGAGATTTGAACCAAAACTTTCAAGGGTTGAGAGGAAAGGCAATGTGTCATTTATTTGTATCATTACCTGACTAACAGTGTACCCCAAACAAACAAAATACATGATGGAGTAGATTCTGACAAGTATCCTTTTTTAATACACCCAATAGCTTTTACTTCTTTAATAGAATTAAATACTACAGTTCAAAACAGAACATGAAATTTAGCATTGTATCTGCTATGCTCATTCACTGAATAGCCAAGTATAATATGTACGATTAGGTGAATATGCAGGGAAGAAATTTCATTCTTCATCATTTGGTGCTTCCTGCATCAGCATGGCATTTCCAGCAGGACACCCTGGGACTTTGCATCAATTCCAGAGGGGATCTAGAGCAAACAGACCTGAGCGTGGATGCTAAAGGCAGTGAGAACTTCTGTGCCTCAGGAAGTAACCCAGAAGCAAGAACTGCTGGCACCTTTCTGTACCCACCATGCGACTTGCTGTTCATAACCCAGAAAAAAAATTTTACCACCTTGCTTATTTTCCCCCAACATCCTCAATTATCACTTTTCTTCAGTCTTACTCAAGCAAGGCCTAATTCTGAGGGCTGAGTGGAATGATGACTACCAGCTTTTCAGAAGACTTCCACATGAGGTGCACACCATCATGTCTTCATGCTACATTATTGTGTCCCCTGAGGGCAGAGACTTTGTCTTCTATGCTATGTCCATAGTATAATAGCTCCCTATTCCCACACCTCCATCCACAGTTTCACTTTGTACAGTCTGTTTATTCAGTGGTCTGAAAATATTAAATGTAAAATTCCAAAAATAAACCATGAGTTTAAACAACTTGTTATAGTACATTGTAACTGTTCTATTATTATTTACTATTGCTAATCCCTTACTATGCCTGATGTATAAATTAAACTCTTCCTGTGCCTAATTTTAATTGAACTTTTAAAATTTAATTTATAAATTAAAATTTATACTTGTACCCCTATATAGGTATGTATGTAAGTATGAGAAAAAAATATGGTAAATAGAGGTAGGTATAGGAGCACAGGAAAAAATGTAGTATATGTAGGATTCAGTACTCTCCAGTTTCAGGAATCCATTAAGGGTCTTGGAGCCACCTTATACCCCGTGGATAAGAAGGCACTACTGCACCTAGAATAGTGCCTGACATCTAACAGGCTCAAGAAATATTTGCTGTGTGCACGAATGAGTAAAGCAACAAAGATCAGAGCACAAGCAAGAGCATTGAGAAATACTACTCTGTGCACCATTTTCTTTACAGGCTTAACCAAGTTGGAAATCAAAGAAAAACATACCTGTTGATTTTAATGACTTATTCACCAAGAACTGTGTCACCACCTTCCACTGGCTCATTCCAGTTGCATGACCCCTTTGTAGGCCAAAAAGTCCTAAACTGGGGGGGCTCGAGTGCACCAACGCCTCCTGATTCAGCAGCGTACCTCACATGCTGCCGAGGTGGACATCCTTTCCGTGAGCGTGGCTGTGGGCCTCATCGCCACTGACTGACTGAACGGGAAAAAAGGCCAAATGTGGAGCGTCCATCATGCACCATCCTTTCTGTAAAAGTCTATTTAGTTGCCTCCGTTTTGATGTTGCTAAGGACCACAGGGGTCCGGAAATTACATCCCCAAGTCCTTTGGGACACCTCTGACCTGCAGAAATGTTTCATTTGGACTACATAAAAGTTTAAAAATGATGGGCCACACTTTTTTTAAAATCAGGAAATTTTAGATGAAAAATCGTATTTTGAGTTCTCTTTAAAACTGAAGATGTGACAATGTTCTTCCTGAAAATTTCTGCCAATCCCCTGGAGCAAACCAGCATGTGGCACCTTTGGATGGGCATGTGTTTTACCATCCACCATGGTCCCTTTTCCTCCTGTCCCCATTACTTCTAAAACCCAACCTATTTTGTTCATTTATATCTGCAGTCTCTATTATGGTTGAAGGAAATGAAACATGGCAAACTGATGCCATCCTGCTTAAAATTATTTTGGCAAGTCAAACATCGACCTCATTTTCACCCTGTCTCTCTCTGATGCCTGCAGAACGACAGAATAAAGGATCAAGTAACTGAGAAGGGTGGATCTTGTGGTTCTCCAAACCCACCTACACTTTCAGCCATTTCATTCTGCAGCGCGTATTCAGTGCCCGCCATCTTTCAGGTGCTCTCAGCACAGCACACTTCAGTTCCCTGCCGCCATCTTTAAAGTAGAGAGAAAATAAACAGCTTGTGTGTGAAATCTAAATCCAGGGCTCCTCGGGAAGGGAAGGAGAGAAGGAAGTAGCAGTACCTCCAAGGTGGCTCCTGCTGGGAACACAGGACAGCAGTGTGTGGGAGGAGCCGCCTGTGGGCACAGTCGCTGCGCTTTCACCTCAGGCCTGCTGGTCAGAAGTGGGATTCAAGGCCTGACAAACATTTCAGTGGGAGACTTTAAAACCCTTCAAACATATTTAACTAACTCTCTGAAGCCCATCTTGCTTCCAGAGATCAGATTCAGGTAAAACCAGTAGAAACTTTGGAGTCTGCCACAATGTCCTCCTTGCATCCTTTATGTCTCGCATCGTTCTGACCTCTTCCCCAAGCCTCCCTGCCGAGGCTAACCCACAGTGGCAACTCAGGCGAACCAAACAAACCTCCCACACTTCAGCTCTCAAGTCTCCACCCTTGATAGTTTCTCTGGTAATCTTGTTCTTCAAGAACAAGCGTGGGGTTTTCATAGCCCCAAGAGCAGAGCTGGGTACACAGAAAGCACACAATACATACACAGCTTCACTTGTCCAGTTATTCACTTGCTTTCTCTGGAAAAGTCTCACCAGACCCCAAATATGCAGTGAGGCATGTCTGGCAGCTCAGTCTAGACACGTACCTCTCTGCTGGCAGGCAGCACTTGGGTGCAGTGAAGAACAGAGTTCAACCACAGCCCGACTCGCGAACACCATTGTGGTTACTGTGCCCTACCCAGGTGGAGCCTGAAGGAAGAAGCAAGTGTATCTAAAATGGAAGAGTTCAAGGGCAGGCGGCTCTCAAAAAAGTCATAAACTAAATACATGCAGTGGTGACAGCTGTAGCACAGTAAGTTTACATTCTCCTGCCTCTGGCTATGATGATCAAAAGTGGTCACATTTTCAAATGTCTGCGGAGACTAGACAGATCACTGCATTAGGTAAAAGGCTGTGGCAGGCCGTACATTATATAAACACTGGCCACTGCTCCCTGAGTGTAGATTACACTTCCCAGCTCTGTTGCCCCCACACTGACCATGGAACTTGTTCTGGACAATGAAATGAAAGCAGATACTCTAAGAGCTAGTGTTTTGGTTCCCTTTTCTCCTACTTCAACACCAGTGATTCTCCAGAGAAACGACTTGGTGGTCTGGGGCTGGAATGAAGAAGATGTGGAGTAGAACCACAGTCGACCCACTATGGACATGCAGTGAGCAAGAAATAAACCTTTCTGGTATGCCATGGAGAATTTTCAGTCATTTGTTACTGTAGCATAAACTCACAATCCCAATTAATATACAAGTCAGATATAAGGTATTAAGGGGTGATGGACACTGGGAAGAATATTCCCCCTTCTAATGGGGCTATCTTGTGAGAATCAGTTTGCTGAATTTCCCAGTTTTTTAAATGTTGGCAAGTACTTCGATTTTTCCCCAATAATACGTATATATGAGCCAGACAAAATGTGCCTGCAGTTCACCAGTTTTCAATCCCCACCATTGGCTCCTAGCATTTGCAGAATGCATGCCTTTCTGGATCACGCTACACAAGTTTATTGACATGTCTTTTTAATCATACACTGGTGGGCATAAGCAAATAATTCCTCAGATAGTCTGATGGACTATTATCCTCCCCACAGTGTAGCTTGGTTGTTCTCTATGTATGATTTCAAACTCTAGAACTCTCACGAAGGATCAGAAGGGCCTATTTAAGCTTTTTTACTCAACATTTCATCGCATCTTGGTGAAGACTTGATCTGCATTTGGATATGTGGTGTAACTCCTGCATGCATCTATATCCACACCGTATACCTTCTTACTGCTCTCACTGTAGTACTTTAGGCCAATAATAAAGTAGACAGTCTGTAGACTGGTCTGACTCTCAGAATTCGTTGTTGCTTGTCCACAGTGAGAAAAGAAACCTGAACCAGCATGTAAATCAACAATGTTCCAAAGCATATTCCTTAGGTCAGCTTTTTTTTTTTTTCCTTTAATGGTAATTCTTTCTCAAAAACAAGGTGGTGCACAGATTTTTAATCCAGCACAAATCTTTATCTTGTTACAGATTAATATTCTGCCTAACGCAGCTCTAGCCACACTGGGTTCCTTTGTGTTATTCAAAAACACCAGGGTCCTTGACAACCCCTCCCATCCCATTGTCACTTACTGTGCCCTCACCTCGACCTTGAAACGTCAGTTTCTTTCCATATCTTCTCCAAAGCAGCCCCCACCACCATCACAACTTCCCTCTACCACTTCACCACTTTTATTCACTTCATAGCATTTATCATATAATCGTCTTGTTTACTTACATACTGACTTTCTTATTCATTGCTATATCTGCTATATCTGCAGTGTGTAGCACAAGGCCTGGCACAAGTAGGCATGCAAATATTTGTTGAATAAATGAGGCATGGAGTAAAGAAAAAAAATAGAAAATAAATATAGCTTAGCACAAGTATCTCATGAATGCTGTCAGAGTCAGGGAAAACTAGCATATCTTCAGTGACTCATTGTAAAGTATCAAAAAGATTTCAGTTTGCCTCTGAGGGTTGCTATGCATCCACCCCCAGTGAAGACTTACTGAGAAGAGCTCTGTCGTTCAACTCCCCCTCCACGACATTTCGGGAGAGCTTTGTTACCGCTTGTCAGGCGTTATCGTGGTGTTTTTCCATCTTGTGCCAAAGACACGTGATGGGAAGATTGTTAAAGTCATGTGTCATATGTCACAGCATCAGATCTCCAAATGACTCTCTCTGAACCATCCAAACACAGCACAGCGCTTGCTAAGCTCTGCTGGAAACATCAGCCATCTTTCTAGCTGAATGAGATCCTCATTGGTAGAACAGTAACAGAAGACAGTTACCCAGCATACATGGTTACATTATACAATGGCACCGGCACTTCCTACCCTAGTGGGGCCAACCTCTAGCCACAATCTAAACTCTCTCTCTCAGCCTCATAGAGGCCAAAAGTCAAGCTACAGGACCTGGTATAAGACTTTGCGGGGCAGCAGAGACTAGAAAACTTGAAAGTATGTGCCATAACCAAAAACACAGGGTTTAGTTAGCTCTAACAACACATTGCAGTATAGAAAGTCAGGTAAGAATTGTCAGCTTTTAGAACTTTTCAAAAAGAAGCCGCACAGCTATATAAAGGGAAGGAAATGGAATGTTGATATATACAAATACAAGTATACATCAAATTCAACACAAGTGCTATTTAGTTTACATTATCTAACCCGCCATATTAGATATCTACATATATCCTAGATATAGCTACCTGTTAAAATCAGGAGTGATAGCTGGAATTTGTGGACTCAGAAACCTTTAGTCAGAAACCTAAATAGAACATAAGACAATATAAGAAGTGCTATGTATTAAATTTGTAAATGTATATAAAGCACAAAATTTTCCTGTACACTGTAAGTAGAACATTTGTTGGCTACTACTATGACTGTTGCAACTGTTAATAGTAATACTACATTGTCATTCTAATGACGATCTCCAGATCACTGCTGATAAAGTCAACTGAAAAAGGCCTAGCAGATAGCTTTGCACACATAAGGCACTCAGTAAACACTTGTTGAATGAATGCTTAGTGGAAGAACAACTTTTGAGTTGGCACTTGAAAAATGAGGAGGGTTTTATTACGTGAAGGAAGGAGACTCCGGCCAAAGGAGCAAAGAAGCTAGAAACATAAAGGCATCTTGAGAAGCATGACCAAAGGTTATTTGGGTCAGAAATGAAGAAGAAAGAGTAAGAGGCAAGGAGGGAAAAGAGAGACTCACTAGCAAGAGCCTTAAATGCCAGCCAAGAAGTTTGGTGACTGCTTTCAGCAGCCAGCCTTGTGGACCACATCTTAACTGTGCTTGCTCACTTCCGGCATGTTTGAAAACAGCAGGTACTTAATGGATGCAAGATTATTTAATACATCAGAATCACAGTGCGAGATCCTAAGACGTGGAAGCCTAGGACCCTACTCAAAAAGCACAAAGCACTCCTCTGTTCTCTGGGAATATACCTGTCTTTCTGGGTATGTATCGTAAGAACCATTCTTCACATAATATTAACAAAGCAATTTCTCAATCCCTCCCCAAATCAATGATGTATGAGTTCAATGAAAAGCACTTTCTAAAGACCAGCTGCATATGAATGAGGCAATTGAACATGCCATCTTGTGATTTAAAAGATAATCAACATTAATTGCAGGCCAACAGACAACTGCTCGCTGGAGCACAATTATTGACTGACTGCCAGGAGGCCACATGAGCAAGGACAGACACAGAGAAGTTCAGTGGGCCTCCTGGAGTCCCACAGTCAGCTTGTGGTAGAATCATGGCTAGAACTCACGTCTTGCACCACAGTCTATTGAATTCCAGTTGGCTTATGGAGGAACCCGAAGAATTAGTCCCAAGAGGCCTCTCTCTAGCTGGATTCCTCACCTTTGTGTCCACAAAATTGAATATTCTCATGAGGACATGTTGGTCTTCACCTTTTAATTCATTTCTGAAACATTCACCCTCTTGGTTCATTCTCTTCCTACCTGTCCTATTACTACTGCTGGGAGAGACCAAAACTCCTTGAGTGATCTCATCTACTCTGAAAACATTGGTAGGCAGTCATGCTGATTATTTCCAGAACATTATCTTGTCCCAGTTCTGTCCTGTGCTCCAGAATTCACACAGCAGCAGCCGACTGTGGCTCTGCCCACAGGTACCCTCCAGGCACCTTAAAATCCTCAGGTCCGGAAGTGAACACATGCCCACCCCTCGAAAGAAGTCTCAGGGTGTTCCTCTTGCATCTGCTGGGCAAGGAATGTGAATGGCATCCTCATTCATTCCTTGCCCAGCAGACACAGAAGGAACATCCTTATCTACTCTCCCTTCCTCCCCATCTATTTCGGAAACATACCCCCCCATATCTCCTCATCCAGAGATGGAGAACCTTTTAGAGTTTCAATGCTAACAAAGAGCCGACTAGGGCACGCGTATCATAGGTGTACCAACGCTGTCCTAGTCTGTTAACTATCTCCATTCACACAATCACTCAGTTCTGTTCCCATTTCTCATCTGAATAACTGCAACAACCTTTAGCTCATTTTCCTCCCTAACCCTCAAAGATAACCTGAGAGCACCTTCAAAACCTCTGATCATAGTATTTCCCCATTTAGAATGTTCTTCCTTTCTTCAGAATGAATAAACTCCTTTGAATGTAATGTAAGGATTAGCTATGAGACCTTGAACAAGTTTCTTAACCTCTTTGAGCCTCAGTTTCCTCATCTATATAATAGAAGCAGTAGTATATACCTCCCAAGTTGTACTTAGAGTTCAGTCGGGTGCAGTTACAATGACTGGCAAAATTTCATACACAAGGTAGGCATTCGGCAGAAGGCAGCTACAGTTTTACTAATTATAGGCTCTCAGTTTTCTCTCAGTCTTCATGTGGTCACACGTATTGGTCCTGTAAAGTATTGCTTAAAAACATCTCCCAGAAAATGTGATTCCGAAGTGTTCTGGGGAACTAAGATGGAACTAAGCTCCAACATCACTTTCTTCAGAAGAGCACTTTTGGCAAAGCTGGATTCTTGCCTCTCTGATTTCTTTCTCGTTGATCTGCGCCAAATATTTCAGTGTTTCTTCTCCCTCTTTCTTCTCTCTGTCCTCTCTCCCGTTCATTGTGACCATGGCTTGTTTCCTGGACTAGACACACAAAGGGAGAACCACCCATTCAACCAAATAATAGATCCCTCCTTCCATAGGAGCGGTTTGATGACCTTCCCACAGAGTGTTCAACCAGTTCTTTAAACTGAATATCCTTAGTTATAAAATTAATTTACTTTTATCAATTCGATTTAATCACTTGGTTTCCTTTTAAGATATTGTCAAAGAGAATTCTAGAAACAATAATAATGATATACCTCTTTCATCTCATTGCTTTCTTAGCCATCATTTTATGTGATTCCTCCATCCTAGGAGGTAGGCCGGGCAAGAATCCAAGAAGCGCGGGAGTCACACAGCTAAATGGCTCAGCTGGGCAGAGCCTGTGCTGTGAGTACAGAACTGCTCCATACAGAACTAGAAGCATAGTCCTAAAGACTCAGGAAACCAAGGGCTCATTTTCCATTCCTAGTTACTCTAGAGACTGTCTATGTTCTTAAGCAGGAAGAAATTCCTGCCTTCACTCTGAACAGAGGCTGTGCTGTGAAGTGGGTGTACTGGAATGAAATCATCAATGTTTCTAGGGCACAGAAACTTTTCAGAAGCTACCGTTTTGAGAAAAGTCAAAGAAGGGTATAAGAATTATATGGGCACAAATTAGGGTTAAAATCCCAGCATTATGAAGGCCTTCTCTACCATATAGACAACTGCCCTAACTTCTTTAATCACAAAATAAATGATTTTGTAGAAGAAAAGATTGAGACTATCGTGTCAATTTTAAATGCAAAGTAATTTAAAAAGCAATTAGGACCGTTGCAAGGCTTAAATGGAATAATTCTTCTAAAATGCCTAACATACTTAGAACAAAATTGTACCAAACAAAAAGTAGCTATTATCACATTAGTACTGTAACCCAGTGTCCTGACAATAAGAACCATGCAGTGGTACTTGTTAAAATATAGTGTCACGGGCCTATACTAGGCCTACTGAGACAGAATCTCTAGCTGAGGGGCCTAGTGAGCCCTGTGTTTACAGGTGTATTTTAAAGAATAGGAAACTACAGAAAGCAATTCCTACTAGGTTGTTTGGGCTGTTCTAGTCATTTTCTATCAATACGAAGATGTTTTTGTCTGAGGGAAGGGGTCTGGCATTCAGGGACTCCTGCCTTCTCCCCTCCTCCTTTACACTCAAGTCTTTTGACTCTAGCTTATAAATAGAGGAAGCATTTTCATATTGTTTCAATAAAAGCAGAGAAAATTAATTTGTCTTGGCTATTCTCTTCTGCTTGAATAGAAGGATTCTAAACAGGGAAAAAATTTAAATCCCCAGTTCATCTCTACCACATTTGTAAGTCATCGATATTTAATATAATCAACCTAGTTTTCTATTTGCTTACACATTTGGGAAAATCCTGGAGCAGAAGACACTTGAAGAGAAGAAATTGACAAAACAATATATTAAAGCTGGTGAGTATGAATCAAATAAGCATGTATAGAATGAAATATCTTAGTACTTTAATGATGAGCTAATATAATGACACTAATGACATTTTGAAAGAAAAAAACGTCATCTCTAATTTTATTACCATGCTGTTTTATTTTTGTAATTTCCTCTTAGTCATTTGCATCATAGCATTGATGTGTGTATGTGCATTACAGGGATTGTCCAGTGCTTTCTTTTTGGCCTGTGCCCTTCTAAACTAGTAATAAAGAGAACTTTTGTAATGTGACTCCAAGCAAAGACAGGGGCAGAGAGACACTTCTATAATATTGCAAAGCTCTCACTTTGACAATGCGAAAATATCTATAAAATATATTGAAAAGTTTTCTGGCTTGGAGATGTAGTTCAGTGGCAGAGTGCTTGCCTAGTACATACATGGCCCTAGGTTCAACCCACAGTCCCACAAAAAGAGAGGAAGAAAGGAAGGAAGGAAGGAAGGAAGGAAGGGAGGGAGGGAGGGAGGAAGAAGGAAGACAAGGGAAGGACAGAGGGAGGGGAGGAGGGAGTTCTCATATATGCTGTCCCCAAAGAAAAGAAGGGGAGGGAAGGTACCAGAGATAGAAAAGTCTGAAAGGAAAAAATGAAGTTCATCATAGAAGGCAGAGGCTTGCCAGTAAGAGAGAGGGGGACAATGGTACAGGCAACCCCAAAACTGGAAGGAATATCTACCATATGTGAGGGGCCAATTGTAGTGAGCAAAACTGAATAGAGAAGGTGTCACTAATTGTGTTGTTCTGGATGGAAAGAGTGACAGCTTCACGTACATCACGATGAGCGTCTGAGCCCGACTACAGCCTGCTTGGTGCAGCCCTCTAGATTCCGTAGGCGACTTCTCGGCCGAAAGTTAGACTCCTTCTCAACATAGGCCAAGTCTTAGGTATTGTGGACATGCAGGACACAGCTTCCTACGGGTACCCGCCTGTCCGCCAGGTCCGCCACGCTGTACTAGTCATATGACCTCAGGCAATTTACTTGACCTTTGTTTCTTCTTCTGGCAAATAGAGGTGATAGTTTTACTAACCACAAGTGATGGAAATGAGATCATCCATGTAAAGCACTTCAAAAAGTGTCTGGCACCGAGTAAGCATTCTATAAATGTTTCCCGCTTTTTATTATTTTTATGACGGCAGGTTATGCTGAGAGGTAAAACAGGAAAGTTCCTTGCTGGGCTGTCATGGCTGCGAGCGGCAGTACAGGTGGGAGGCTTGTCGTGTGAACTTCCGTGCTCTAGAAAGCAACGTGCTCACGCAGAGGCCAGCGGACACCCATTCTAGGACTCTGCTCGTTGCCACCTCGGACCCTGCAGCCCCTTCTCTCCCATTTCGCTCCAGGGCAAATGGGCCAGACGCAAGGCCAGAGACAGAAGAGACATCCTGGCCACCAACTACGAGGCTTCTCCCTCTTCCTGTGCTCCCAGAAAAGACAGAAGAGTTTTTGGAGCTGTTCAGATGGGTAAAGTGCATGTTCCTCTGGGAGGGGACAGCCGAGCCATGGGAAACTTCTATCCAGACGCTATTTTTACGAGGGAAGTCTACAATTACACTGACAGATTAAAATAAAAAGCTTTTGATTCATGGATGACTTATCCACCTCTTCGTCATGCGAAATTAAAGCCCTGAGCTTACCGAGTCATAAATGAAAGCGCCTTCTCTGCAAGAATTAAATAGATATTAGGGCAGAGACCTAACTCTTAGGATATAGGCTGGACAGGAGCCCAAACTGGGCATGCAGAGTTAGAGGAATGTGCGAGAGGAAAGACGCCTGGAAAGAGCCCTGATTGCAGATGTGAAGGGCAAGCCAGCCATGATGCGCTCGTGAGCACACCAGAAGGGTTTTGCAAGTAATAACCTACAAGCAAAGTCAAGTTGGGCAAGCAGGAGTAGGGATTAGGAGATAAGTCAGCGAAATGAGACTCAGTGTTGTTCTCACTCCCCGTAGCTTGGGTCTGTTTCTCTTATACCTCCTTCAAGTGTGGTGGAGTCTGCTCTTAGAGCATCCAAAGGCTGCACCCATCTGAGATGCATGCGCTTTGCAAAGTACCCCGAGCCCCCACTCCATGTTCTACGCTACTGCAATCAACAGCACAGGGTGGCTCCAATTTGTCAGAAATCATTCAAAGTCTGTTTGCTCGTCACAAAGGTCTGCTTCATTATTATGGCCAAGGGACTAGGCATTCTCAATTTCAATGCTTTGTAGTTTATATTTGTTATTTTGCAACCAACAGGAAACCACTGCACTCTAAAACCTTGTCGTTTGCTGATTTCTCTGACATTCCAGTTGCAATCAATGTTCCTTATTAAGTCTGTTTAAGAAGAAGAGTGAGATAATGTAAGTTCTGGCTAAAGGGAACTTGTCCTGTTATCACAAAATTCTCCTGCAGACATCAAGCAAGCAGGAGCAGCACAGACAGTCAGGACAGACACAGGCTTCTCAGTGTGGCAGACCTGGGTTCAAGTCCTGACTCGGAAACACCTTTCCATCTGCAGGAGGGATAACAGTCTAGTTTGCAGCGGCTACTTGACAGTTCAAAGTACTGTATGAGAAAGTCCTTACCCAATACCTAGCACGTTAATGGTACACAGTAAGTTCTAGGCATTCATACCTTAATCGATGACAGAATTTTGACCAGGAATGGGGTTCCAGAGGCCCTGACAGTCAAGCGGAATTCTGTGTAGACGTAGCCAGTGAGTCACTGTAAAAGGCCCCTTGCATTGTAGCAGAATGCAGCACGGAGGGGAGGAACCAAAGGGATATAAAAGGAGCAGAGAGCAAACAGACTGCAAGTCAGAAACATCTTTAAATTAGGTGTGGTGGAGCAGGCCTGTAGTCCAAGCACTCAGGAGGCTGAGGCAGGAGGATCACTGTGAATTCAAAGCCAGCCTGAATTACACAGTGAGATCCTGTCTTAAAAAAAAAAATTATCTTTAAATGTGCCTCGTTATAATTGCTCTGAGAACTATACTAAAGATGTTTCATATTGTTTATGGAGAAATAAAATAGTTTCCAAAAAAGCCTTTCTTTTCTTGACAGATGGAATGGAAAATGTCTGCCTTTACATCTTCCCCCAAAGGGAAGAAAGGAATAAAACTTAGAAAATACATAATGCTCAAGATAGTTCATTATTAAGGAGATGTTGACTTCTGAAAATGAGTTCTGTGGGTTGTTAGTTCAGAAGTATGTTTGTTGCCTGTACTGTACAGAGAATGGTTCTAAGTACATTTGTGTCCCGTGTTTGTCTAAAATCCCGGATGTCCTGTTGTCATGGAAATAGATTCCCTAAGCACCATATATTAATTGTGTCTGCATTCTGTACAGAGATTTCCGTGAGGTCACAAGCACTAATCCCATGCAGAAGGAAGGTGATTATTCAGGGTTTAGACATAACATAAGCATCCAGCATAATTAATCCACTAGTTTGAATGGGAATGTAGTTGAAAGAAGGTAGTAATGGCTACAGGATGACAGGGGAGAAAAAGGATAAGCATAAAATCAAAGAGTAAGGAGGCACAGGCATGAAACACTACAAGATAAGACTGAGGCTTTTTCTTTCTCTGTAGTTTCCTAATGCTGAGAAGAACGTTGCAATCCAAAGAAACCCACCTGGGTTTCTAACATGACCCGGAGGAGATTACAGAAAGGTCAAGCAGCTCACAAAGTCACAGGAAAGAGCAAGAGGAGCTGGAGGGTGGAGCTGAAGGCTGGATCCTGTCACTAGAGAAGGCCGCTTAGGGAAACCCTGCAAATACCAAGAAATAAACACTGCTACTGGGGGCAGTGGTAGAAACCCAGAACTGTCCCTGCTTGTCTGCGACACTCATTCCAGGCACAAAATCCTAGGTAAAATGTCCAAAAGGCTAAACTGAGATTCATATTCTCATGTCTAGGATCTGGCCTTTTCAGCTTCTCCCTTTGAAGTTGGAACCACCATGTCCTACGAGATTTAGCAAACAAAAGAAAGATTAAATGTCCAGCAGCCTTCCCCAAATGCAAAGAGATCCCCACAGAAATGCCTTCTGTGACTACGGTTCTATATACTCTAAATTTAGAAAACAATAACAGTGCCTGGCGTGGTGGGCCACGCCTATAATCCCTGCTCCGGGAAGGTGGAGGCAGGAGAATGGCAAGTTCAAACCCAGCCTGGGCAGCTTAGCAAGACTGTGGTGGGGAGGTGGAGATGTAGCATGGCGGTAGAGCAGTCCCAGGTTCAATCCCCAGGAGACTATTAGGCTAATGATAAAAGATACAGATTCGATGGTTATATTAAACAAATAAATGAAATCTAGAGGCCGGGAAAAGAGCAGAAATAACTTAGGAAATTGGAACAGAAGGGTCCTAGAAGAGAGAAATAAATTTTTCCTATTATTTCTTTACTTATTTTCCTCCCATATTCTTCATCCAATTTTTTATTGTCTCTCCCTCTTCTCCTTCCCCCTCCTCCCATTCATTTTCTTTTATGTGAAAAGATTTTTTTTTTTTTAAAAAAAGGCATTCTCAACACATAGGGAGTCTAGAACTTGTTTCTCAGTGTTCCTGGATCAATTTTCTTGCAGTTTAGACATAAAAGTTTATTCCTGCAGAGTACTGAAAATCCTTCCATGATACTGGCCAAAATATTAAAAGCAAAATCCCTTGCTCTGTCCCAGAAGTTGTAAGTGATCATGGTCCAGTCCCTTGGTGGAGAAAGTCTCAGCCTTGGTCATCCAAAAACCTGTATTCCACTTCAACACTTTACCTGTTAGAGACAAGATGACTAAACACACCTACCTAATGTCCGTCTTGGTCTGAAGTGACAGGGAGACAGAAGACTACACACAAAATTTGCGTTTCCGGACAATCTTAGGGATTCACTCCCACATCTGTTTATTCACTGAGCACCTACTCTATGGTGACATTCATGAGCAAGACGGAAAGGCTGCTTCTCTCAAGAAGCTTGCAAACTAGTAATTTAAGGTTTGGATGGCAACTCCAGCTCCTTCAGCCGCTAAGAAGGTAACACCATGAAGGAGCTATTTGTGTATTTTGCAAGTTGGGCCCTGTGATTCAGTTCAAGCCCGACCCAAAAGCATTCAGGCAGGTAAAAGGTCATACAGGTACATAGAAACTGAAACATGACACAGTGTGTGCAATAAAGCGTGGACAAATTAGTAGAGAAGTTAGAAAGTGATGTATATTTGTCAAGACTAGGCTGTAATCACGTTAGAAAAAGTTTCCAAGATGACATGATGCCTGAAGAGTGGTTCAAAAGACCAAAGCAGACCCCTAGGCAGTCAGAAAAACTAGAGAAAAGCATCTCAGGCAAATTATGAATATCACAGGCTAAGGCAGGTAAGGGTGGCAGCATTTGGTGTGTGAGGGGATCTACGAGGATGTTTAACGGGATGCAAATCCAGAGGGAAGCAAGGAAGAAATGAGACTAGAAAAATGGGCAAAGGCTAATTGATGGCAGACCTCTTACAGGGAAGTGGGGAAACAAAAGGAATTCCATAGAGAAACTGGAGGATTTGAAAGCAGCTGGGTTGTTAGATTTGAGAAGCACGAATAGGAGCAAAGCAGAGGACAGATATTAGGAAATAGGAAGAACTTTTTCAAATGAGACAGGCAATGGAGGATGAAAGGAAAGGAAGGGAATTTTAAGAAAAAAAATGAATGGAAGGAAAAAATGTAAATAGAACTTTTGCAAGTGAGGAAGGGAAGAAGGGCTGGAGGGAGGGGAAGGGGACCAAAAAAAAAAAGGATTAGCCACGTAACAGTTTACCACAGCGTCACTTGGTAGCACATCTGTCTACCTACTGACTATCCTGAGCATCACTTGGGTGGGCGTTATTTCACCAGCTGATTCTTGTTTGTATAATATACACTTGTAGGTCTGCTAAATCCCCAACCCCATTTATTTTATATCAACTATTTTTGTATACTTTTTTATTTACAATGTTGTATTTGTCTTGATATTTGTTTGCAGTGAAATCTAATAAGTTCCAGTTATTTTATTAATTCGTGTTTATTTGTGAAAAATGACATATAATTTTGGGCTATGATCTATGAAAACTCTTATAGTAATTATATTAGATATAATTTGTATGCTTCTCCAGAACTCAGTGATACTGTTTTACAATAGAAAACGGACACATTTGGGACCCTGAGACTGAAGAGGAAGGAAGGGCCAAAAGATCTCCAAAAGAAAAAACTGAAAAGGGGAGAAATGTTAGCAGATCAGAGAGGAAAACTCTGTATGACGAAATGGAAAGACAAAAAGGATGTCTCCTTATTGTCAACTATTCATAACACAGAAGAAGAAATCAAACTAAAAAAATGCCAATAGTCGTCAATGATTATAATAATTTATGGGTTGACAACAGAGTTGACCAACATGTAACAAGTTATTCTGCAATTAAAAAGTGAGAAAAAATATTATTATAAAATATTTATGCACCTTCTGCACCAAATAATACGGAACCCATTTGTTATTTATTCAAAACAAGGGGATTCAAAAAGTCATTTACAATTTAGATTAGATCTAATAGAACAAAAAAATGAAAAATATGGGATGGTGAAACGCCAACCAGGATGTCTACATCAATGTTTTCCCAATTATGTGTAGTGAGTAGGTATTTTATTGAAATTATACCACCCACAGGAAAAAAGGAAGGGCCAACATGATAGTGTAAAGAGTGTTGTCCAAAGCAAGATGATAGTGCAAAAAAGAATTCAGAAAGAGACTAGATACTACTGTCCAGATTGTAACGTTGTATTGTGTATTGAATATTTTAAGATGCAACATACACAAAAAATTACTGAATAAATTTGATAAAATTGTCATTTTTATACTTCCCGTTACATCATCTTATAAAAATGAAAAATTACGGAATTTTTGGTCATCCTGGATGTAAATAATTGGACTGGTAAGTGGTTAAGATGTATCATGTACATATTCTACATAATGAACATAATCATTTTGTACTACAAACGTGTAGTAATAAAGAATAAATGTAAATTAAAATAAATTGGGTTTGTGGTTTTTTTTCCCTCTGGTGCCAGGGATCAAACTCTGGGCCTCGTCCTTGCAAGGCAAGCGCTCTAACCACTGAGCTAAATCCCCAGCCCTGGGTTTGTGTTTAAAAAAAAAAAATATATGCAAAGAGAGCTATAAAGAGAGATGGCAGCATGGCAGATGAAAGGTCATGCGTCCCTAAGCAGTGGTGGAGATGGGAAGATGCTGTATCTAAGAACTACCAAGAAAGTGAAGTTGAAAATAATTCAGTGGTTTAAAACATCTGTGGTTTAACTCAGTATGCTGCCAACAGAGGGGACCTATGAGAATCGGGGAGATGGGAAGAAAACAAGGGGAGCACATGTCATAAAGCCAACAGAGAAGACAGCGCTAACTGGAGGTGGCTATTGACAGCATGGACTGTCATGGAAAGGTCACGGAAGTTAAGGGCAGAAATGTTTGTGTAAGTTTCATATTTTCAAGACCTTTAAGTTTGGTAGAAACAGACTTAATGAATGGTAGAAGTTACCTTAAAATAGGGAAATATATCTCAGAAAAAACACAGCCCACTGGCCCCTGGGCAGTAGGAAGGCATGAATAGGCACGATCCTACGACCCTTGCTACGCCACTTATATATACATTCTTTCTTCTTCTCGTGATAGCATCTTCCTGTTTCTTCAGAGACTTGCCCTCCATCGCTCAGAGTCTACTTGTTTCAGGACGGACATTTCCTAATCGTGACACAGACACCCTGACTCAGGCCAGTTGCAGGTTCCACTCCTCTGACTACACCAGGGGTTTCAGTGCTGAGCCCACAGCCAAGGAGACACAGTCCTTTGGGTTCGTTTGTTTTAAGTTGTGGTGTGAGTTTGTTTTTGGTTTAAAGCTTTTGTGCTCCTTTCCTTTGGGATTAGCAAGGAAAGTTCTCGTTCCTCCGAGAATACTAGTATTATACAATATAAACCTGAAGAGGATGGAACATCAGATGCAGAAGATCTGCCTAGGACTAAAGCCAACACAGAGAGAAGCAGAACCGAGAGATGAAGAAGAGAGTAGAGAGAAGGAGAAAGAGATCAGTTCTAATGATATCATTTGAGAACCTCAAATACAGTACTTTTCAATAATAGGAGCCAGGAAATCCTCTTTGTTTTTACTTAAGCTGTGTAAAGTTGAGTTTTCTGTCTCTTCCAACTAAAAGAACTCTGCTTGACACAGCTGGTGGGAAAGGATGAGAAGTAAACTGGTTCCAGGGCAGCCTTGCCTGAGCCAGCTCTGACCAGGCGCAAGTTCTCATCACTCTCGCCCCACTCAGTCAGCCAGTAGTTTGGGGGCCCCATCGCTCACAGGAACTACGCCCCAGGGAACTGATTCGTGGAGGGGACGTTGCAAGGGATGTTGCGGCATTGGCCTAAGCCACATCCAGTGTTCCTGATAGAACAGGGTTTCTGTGAACCTGCTCTGAAGAACAGAGATATCATATCATTTCTAGAATTCTTACAGCAAAGACCCCTCACTGCTCCTGTTCTGCAGAAACTCAAAAATAGGCAACACCATTTCCTAGGAAAAAAAGCCAAAATCTAAAGTACAATTACCGTAACAAATGGAATCCCAAACCTCAGCACTCTGCATTTACAGCAGATGGTAGGACCTGTGCTCAGTCCAAGGGCACCAAATCCACCATAGATACGTGACTAGCAGCTCCTTCAGTTAGGCTGCTCCATCTCCACAGCCCTATACAATGAGCTTGGCAGACACTAGTCAGTGAGCAAATTAGCATCCATGGACTCCACCGTACAGAAAGACTTTGCACCTGTGTCAACTCCAGGACAGGGTAAGGAGAGAACAAAGAAACTGCAGCAGCTCAGACAGCATGAATCTGTCGTGGGGCTGGGGATTTAGCTCAGTGGTAGAGCACTTGCTTAGCGCGCACAAGGCCCTGAGTTCGATCCCCAGCACACCCCCAAAAAAGAACCTGTTGTACTTAAGTTTTGCAGAAATGCGCCAGCCCACTGTGCACACCCACTATCCCCCAGAGTTCTCTGTGGACATGGAGAAGGGTTCACGGGTAAGGTCAGCTCGATATCCATTCAGAGCCAAGCCCCTGTACATTCTCCCTCTCCTTGTACGGGGACAAATTTGGGCAAACATTTCATGAAATGGCTGCTCTTCCAGAAAGCACCTGGATTTCTGGCAATGGTGTTACTGAGCCTGTTTACATATAACAAAACAAAGATGGACTGAGTTTAAATGTAGGGAAAGACAGCGTCGGAATTTGGGATCTTAACTAAACTCCCAGGATTCCATTGTGCCCCTTTCTCTGACAGACGTGGGATACGGTACAAAGAGTTCACACGGCCTCTTCATATGCAAGTTCAGGTAAGACTTGTCCCCAAACTTTCCAAGGCCATAAGAATGTACTTCTTATGTGAGCAGTTTGTCAAGAGAGGGCTGAATGTAGTGAAGTAGAGAAAGACTGTCTCTAATCACCCAAAGCAAAACAGAGTTGCAAAGACGAAGCAGTCAACCTTACGACTAATTAGATACATTCTGATAAGAGTGCTGTGCTTTTTTGGCCACTCAGAAAAACTAAAATCCATTTTCTTATGTTTTGTGAAGTTGAAAAACATTAAGAAACTATTTTCTCCCTAATGCTAACAACCATAGGCAATCTATTTGTACTCACGGGCATAATTTGATTGGAGAATTTTTATACCTCCTGAGAACCTCTACTTAGAGCTAATGATCTCCTCACCTTACTTGCGTTTTTTCTGAGTAACAGAAATTTGCAGATTGCATAATTTAGTCCTTAGAAATCTGTACGGTATTTCCAAAGAGGCACCGTTCCAACATAAGAACTGCATTAACAATTGGCAGAAGACCACGTCTCCTCTCAGCCCAACACTGCGCTAGTTTACGTTTCTTCAAATGAAACTAACACCTTCTGCTTCATTTTAGGATTCCAGAACTGGGAGGGCTAAGTGGTCATAATAAGAACAGCTGCTGCTCACTGTGTATCTAAGAGTGGTTTAAGGGTACTACTTTAACTCTGGGAATAACCCAGCAAAAGTGGTAGTACAAACCCCAGAATTTTTAGATGTCGAGGCTGACATTTTTTTTGTGGTGCTGGGGAGCAAACCCAGAGCCTCACTCATGCAGGCCAGAGCTCTACCACTGAGCCTCATCCTTAGCCATGAAGCTGAGATGTCAACTTCCCTCCAAGGTGAAATCCCGGGATCTTCACGGCCTTGCTCACTAGGTCAGTTCAAGCATCACAAGAAGCTTATGGAGAACTATGAATCTTACCAATTTGACATCATTCTAAAGCCGAGTTTTAAAATATTAAGAATTTAGAAAGATGAGTACCCTAGAATAAAATTAAAATTAAATCTTACTTTTAAAAATATCTCAGACTGTTCATGGTGGCACATGCCTATAATCTCAGCTCTCCAAGAGCCCGAAGGAGGAAGATGGAAAGCCCAACTTCAACTTGAGCAATGTAGGGGCTTGGCAAGACCCTATCTCAAAATAGAAAGTATTTCAAAAGGGCTACAACATGAAGACCCTGGGTTAATCCTCAGTATTGCAAAACAAAACAAACCTCAATAGATTTTGATTTTCACATAAAAGACAAGGTCAAAACCACATAACTGATTTTCTATTTTTGAAAGTGAAAAGAGAAATTATACCAATATAATCTAATATTTGTGCTTAAAACATACGGGAAAACAGATATTTACTGAGGGAGATTCACAGATCAGTAGAATTGAGCAGTTGGGTGGTTGGCAGTTTCACAAACACTGACGTTTTTCATGTTTGTGTGTAAGTGCAGCAGGTGGGAGGACAGAGAAGGGAAGTCCATAATTTTGCAGCATTTTAAGGAAGTATGTGACCTGCCCAGAGTTAAGATTGATGTAGAAGAAGATAAGAAAAATTTTAAATCTTATCAATGATTAAAAACTATGACTATTTCTGCTTGGATCTGAAACAAGAACGAGCTAAAATACAGGCACACATTCTGAATCCCAACACTCACGTGAAGGACTGCGGCCCTCGGGAGCGTCCAGTTAATAGGAATTGTTCCCTCTCCCCCTCCGTAAAGGAAGAAGCCCTTTAAGCAGAAAGGATTTGCTTCATTTTAGCAAAGTAGGGCCCTTGCAGTTCCCGGCAGCTGGAGCCAATCCCAGCAGCCTGCTGGCAGGCGGAGTAGGGTGCTGCGTATTTCATTTTTATAGACCAAATGGCTTCTCGATAATTCATCATCTATGTGATGGAGAAAAGTAACAATAAAATGTAATCGTAAATCTCCATCTTCCTGGATCAAGGAAAGAACTAAAGAAAGCTAAAAAGGAGATGACACCACAGCTTTGTGACCTACAAATGTGTTTTCCCAAATTAAATGCAGTGCTGGTCTCGGGACTAAGTGTCCCTGTAGGTGCCGAATTTGAAAGGCAGGGACAGTGGGGAGGGCAGGACCGCAGACGGACTGGGCACATCTGGACGGCCTATTGACTGACAGCCTCCTGGCACAGAGGCTTCTGTGGAAGCATGTCATCTGCTGCTACTTCCTGCTAAGATAAGGAACTGTATCATTTAACACATTTGAACCCTTTATCCCAGGAAGGGCTGTACAGTGATGAAAAATAAAACATGCACACGACGAGGAGAATGAGGGTCATATTACCGAAGACTGTAAGAAATAAGAAATAAACCTTTTAAAGGTTTTTTTTTTTTAAGAAATAAAACTTAGCACTGAATGCATTTAACCAGAATCTATTTCTGGAATTGTTTCCATCTATATATACGTGGCATTTGTTTTGCCTCAACAAGATATTTTCATTCTAAGATTTTTTTCCCTTTTTTAGAAAAATTCGGTGGCTATAAAGTTGCTCACACACATCCCTGTCACTCACGGTCAAAGGTCAGGATATCACTGTTCTCCGAGTGGTCTTCGTATGGACCCTGCAAATGCAGAAACCTGTAAGAATTCCGACCTGTGCTAAAATAACCAGGATAGAGACTGACTTCCTGTCCCATCTTGTCAATGTCCCGAGTCAAGCCTGTGCGGCTGGGCGAGCGTTACCATATTCACAGAATCACAACAAATAGCATCAATGGAGAGCTTATTGGGTGCCACATACTGTTCTAAGAACCTTACTTGACAAAACCCCTACACAGTACTCTTATCACCCCATTTTGCAGATTAGAAAATTGAGTCACAGAAAGCTAAGTAATTTTTAAAACACACCTCTAAACAAATAATATAACTGAGTTATTTCTCTAACAATTCACTGGGATGTGGATAATTTGCCTTTATTTAGACAAGGACTATGAAAAGTCAAGTGACTAACCCAACTTCACGCAATTAGCAAGCAGCAGGTAGAATCAGTGCTCTTTCCCCTTGTCTTTCTGCAGGCCAACAAAACGGCTGCGATAGCATTTAAATCATTTACAAAATGTACTTTCTTTTGTACTAAAAGGGACTAACGACTATTCATTTAGCCAGAAAATAAGCGATCTAGAAATAAAACGCTCCTAGGAGATAAAATGTTCTCCACACTTTTTGTTCTTTCTGTACGTGAAAGATCAATACCGTAGGCTAATGTGCTTGATTGCTTGAAGCTTCACTGGCAAGAACAAACAAGTTTGAAGGGTCTTGCACGCTCAATACCAGTAAGACTGAAAAGCGGTCAAAAATATCTATCAATGTGCAAGAAAGAACAAAGAAATTCCAGCTTACTTCACTTAAATTCAGTTAAGGGTGAGATGTACTGGCACTTTCTTTCTAATAAATGAACCATTTACCTTGGCAAACGCTGGAGTAGAACTTGCTTTCTGAACCACCGTGTCACTTATTTTTTAAAAATAGACTCATTTTTTATAAGGACATCTACAGTGATTTCCAGTGCTTATAATCTTAGAGAGGAAACAAAATGTTTTTGGCAGAATGAGTTTTAAGGCTTTGACCCAGAATTAAACCAAGATTTAAAAGAATTTGCCCTTGGTAGTTCTTTGTGAAGTAGCCGGATTTTAATGCCAGCCCCCCTCGGCTTGCTACCTCACCTGCCTTCATATGTGTGGCTGGACTCAGGTTGCCCCTGGCATGGTCGCCATCAGATACAATGCACAGGGGTCAAAAGTGCCTCATTTGAAACTCAATGTGCTTATTCATAAGACTCCTCTCCTCCCTAGAGAGAATACTAGGGTGTGTCTTTTGAAAGGAAGAGGTATGAACTGGAAAATGGGAGGAGATTGCTGAGAATGCCCCACTATCCGTTCACCTGTTCTATGTTTTTTTAATGTAACTCCCCTTCCCACAGTCCAGGGATTTCGCAGTCCAACATTCCTCCCACCTTGCAATGGCCACACGACTGAGTACTCACCGACAGGATGGGAACAGGCGTGATGCTTCCAACTTCTTAACATGTCTTTACTTCTTCAAAACTAACTGCTTTGGCTACTCCCCTCTGCTCTTATTTTTCCTTTCTCATCGATGCTGGTAAGTCAGCATCAAATATGTAAAATTCCAGGGAATGGTGGACAACAAATCAGAAGAAACCTGAGTCCCTTAATGTTCTCATGAAAGAAAACTGCCCACAAACCCTGAACCATCTGCTTATCATTGAGAGAGAGAAAAAACTTTACTCATGAGCACGCCTCTGTTATTTTTCTTCCTTAAAGTGGTCAAACCAATATCCTAGGGGCGAGAAGGGAAAGGACAACAGCAAGAAGACATCCCTGCAAGTGAGACAGACCCGCAGTCACACAACGCTCTTGTGAACCTCAATTTCTTCACCTATAAAGGAAATACTCTTTTCACTGTTAAACATTCGCACAATACATTAAACAGGCATTAGTTTTCAAGCCATGACAGTTTTTTAAAAATTAGAATTTTCTCACTTGAAACATCCAATGCTTTTCCCTCCCACATATCCAAGTAGTCACCAAGTCCGAAATAGCTTTATCATCTACCCTTTTTATTCTCGTGACTACTAGTTTGATTGTCCCTTATCTACAATTCTTAGAAACAGAAGTATTTGATTTTTGTTTTCAGATATTGCAACATTTGAATACATATAATACAGTATCTTGAAGGTGGAACACAAGTCTAAACACAAAATTCATTTATGATTCCTAGACACTTTTTTTTGTGGTACTGAGGATTGAACCCAGTACCACATGTGCTAGGCAAGCACTCTACCCCTGAGCGCCTCTCCAGCCCACATAGACAGCGGGGCCCATAGACAGAAGGCCATTTTATATAGTGTTTTTAGTGAACCTGTGACCATCACACAAGTTTAGTTATGAAACTTTTCACTTGTGACGTCAAAGAGTTTCGGATCTGGAATATCTGAAATTTCTAAAATACGATGCCCAGCCTGTCCTCTAAGTCTGATTAGAGGTCATCACACACTCCCCACAGGCTGAATCCAGACAGAGGACATTTGTTTTCTTTAACTGGTTACCAATATTAAAGCTAGAAATCTTCAAATACCCGTTTTCAGTTAGGCAAACCAGGGATCTTTGGACGATTACATGTCTGGATAGGAAATAAGAGAAGGAAAAAAAAAGCTGAGATGTCTTGTCATACAAGACAGTAAAGCAGTTATCAAA
Organism: Hystrix cristata; assembly: GCA_004026905.1. Taxonomy (NCBI): domain Eukaryota; kingdom Metazoa; phylum Chordata; class Mammalia; order Rodentia; family Hystricidae; genus Hystrix; species Hystrix cristata. The sequence continues at coordinate 67,502 of PVJO010001332.1, forward strand.
GATTCTCACGTGGGTCAAATGACTCTGAGGCAAAACGAAAAAGGCTACCAAAAGAGAGATGATTTAGTTATCAACAATAATAAATATAACGGATTGAAAAAATATTTGTATTAGTCACTTTCTCATCACCATGACAAAATACCTGACACCAGAAACTTAGAGAAGTTTGTTTTGGGGCCAAGTTGCAATCCATATATGGTCAGTCAGCTCCAAGTGACATGGTGGAAGGGCGTGGAGGAGGAAAGCTGCTCAAGCCATGGGGGCCAGGAAGCAGAGAGGGAGGAGCCAGGGATGAGAATACACCCTTCCAGGTGAGACCTCCAGTGACCCTCCTCCTGCCAGGCCCCACCTCTAGCAGCACGTTCGGCTGCAGAACTCACGAAGGATGAATTCATTGATGGGTACAGTACCTCCATGAGTCAATGACCCTTCCCCAAGCAAAGTGCACCGCTAGGCAATCAAATAATGGATGCTGTCTCCCTCTGTACAAATGCTCCAACTAACAAGCAAAATATTTGCACATATATGCACAAAATTAATATAACAAAATAAATCACTATTCTGTAACCTCTTAAAAAACTAGTGGAATCAGACATTAGATATGAATTGCTACTAATATTCCAAAAAAGAGAGATGACTGGATATTGCATTTTATGGCATATATGAAGTGGATTTGCAAAAAAAAAAAAAAAGAAAGAAAGAAAGAAAGAAAAAAGAAAAAGAAGTGAATTCTAATCAAGCTACTATAATGCAACTACCATTTTTACAGAAAATACAAAGGAAAGACAAATACAATAAATGATACTTCAAGGATTCAATTAATAAAATCCAGACTCTTGTAAAAAAAAATCCGTAAATCAAACATCTCAGTTTCTTTAACAAATAAATCACAAGAAAAAAAATGAAAGATAGTCATGGAGAATTGTCTTCCGACATTCAATAGCACTGGGATTTAAGGCATAGACTTTACGCAAGTCTTAACAGAAAGGTAAGTTCTGTCTCTGCCATGTATGAGCCATTTGCATGGGGAAATTAACCCTTTTAAGTTTAGGTTTCTTCATCTACAAAATGGTAATACTACTTATCTCATAGGATTGAGAGGATTGAGATAATGCACATGAAATACTTAGTTTATTTCCTATCTTATGGTAGATATAGCAAAAATTTTATCTGCATCATTAGAAAATATGTGCTAAATGACTGTATGAGCAACTAGAATTGATCTTCTAAAAGATTGAGTGTGAACTATTTTCGGCTGACAATGTTGGCCATGTCATTTGCTTGGTGCTTATTGGGCACTGGAGCTGATGCAGGAAGCAAAGTTAAAAAAAAAAAAAAGAGTAAGGTGTGATCTGAACCTCCACATGTGCCTTTTCAAAAAGACATTTCATGTCAGTGTCTCAACCCCGAGGAATACTGTACCAACTAATGAAGTGTCAAGGTCCACGAACAGCCTGCTGAGAACTTTTAGTAAGGATGGCCACCAAATGTTTGTTTTTCCCTGACTGAGGTTGAAGAGGCTTACTGTGGTGACAATTCACTCTGCACTGCTGAATCATTTAGAATCTCTACCATACTTAGCACCCCTTCCTGGCTCTAGTGTTCTCTTACTATTCCCACCTGTTTGTCTTTTTCATGCATCGCTTTCTTTCTGTCCATATGCCTCCAGAGGATCAGAATCCTAAAACACATTCCTTGTGGCAGACTGTTGAGAGAACAAATGCTTCACCATTGCAGGAGAGACAAGTGACCTACTTAAATGTCCAGATACAAGTGACTAAGGCAGTACAAGCAGTTCCTGTCTTATAAACACTCAACTGACAAATGACCCAGACAGTTACTACCACCCCACCCCGCAGGGTGCTGTTGGCATGGGAGCCACTCAGACAAAAAGTGTGGGAAAAAAAAAAAAACCTAAAGGTTTTAGAGAATCAGGTACCTCGGAATAAAAGAAAGGAAGAAATTAAAACAAGGGTAGCTTTTCTTCCCCAGCATATCCCAAGTTTGTTCTGTGAGTACTGTTTTACTGCCCCAAATCCAAAATTCCATAAAATGCCATGGTTACTAGGCTCCTCTTAAAAAAAAAAAAAAATTCAACAACCAAAAAAAAACTACTTCTAGCAGGGTTTTCTGCAACAATATTCTTATGTGTGGGTTAATTTTTCAGTAAAGGTATGAGAGATTCTTAATATCAGTATCAGAAAGTGTGTGTCTGACTTCAACTGGGATGGGTAATCAGCTTGCTTAGCGAAGGCCATTCACTTACAGTACAATTCACAGCCACCAAGCGTGTGAATCTCTACCTACCACTCACATGTGTAGTACAATAGGCGAGGACCCTGGAGCTGCAGGACCCCACGTGGCTAAGTACTGCCACAAGGGTGCTGGCTGTATTGGAAGCTTCTGCCATGAAAACTAGGTGTGGGGGAAACGTATGATAAAGTGGTTTCATAATTTTATAGAACAGAATGACTTGTGGGAACATGCCTGAACCCACTCTACGGAGTTACTTAAGGAGAAACAAACAGGACGTAAAGTTTCAGAGAGAAAAATCAGCCCAAGATTCTTCAATAACATAATGTTGTAGCCCATTTGTACCCCTGAGTGGGTATGGACTATAAAACAGACATTAATATTTTAAATTTCAAGTCAGAATGTATCTATACATAAGATGATCTTTTAAAGGAATAAATGTTTCCAAAGAATATGTGCTACTACAAAGAATAAGCAGCTACTTAGCACTTTTGAATACAATCCAAATCCCTCTTAAATTATAAAAGTATTGAATGCCTTTAACTTTTTAATTTTATAACAATGCAGCAGTGAACATATTTGTGCATATCTCCGCACATCTGTACAAAAAATTGTTGTTGGTAAATTTTCAGAAGTAGGATTAACCATCGCATCACAACTATACTCATTAGAATGTTTATCACAATGATCAGCCCACTGAAGCCGTAAGAAGCATCTCGGCAGCACAGCCCACCCGGAGAAGTTCAGCCCCCAGAGGACCCACAAAGCCACCACACAGCCCCTGAGATACCAACAGGCACCCTGCACCATGTGCCCACACCCATCTGGACCTACCGGCAGCCCCACCCCATGTGGCCCTTGGAAACTGACAAGACGGCAGCCTTTGCTGCCACCATAGCTGTGCCTTGTCTGCATGCCCCTGCCCTCCACATGACATGCAGAAACTGGTGGATGCCCACACTTGTGGCCCAGCACCCATGACCAGGGCTGTCACTGCAGCTGGTCCCCCTGAGTGAGCTGCAACCCCGCTGGCAGTGTAATCCCACAACATTGCGGCCTCCGCACTGAGACACCTGCAGACATCACCAACATTGAATACAGCTGAAGCCACATAGCTACTCCTTAAACGCTCACACATGAAACCAAGCCATCGTGGCCTATGCAGCTGAAACCCTGGGACACATCGCCAGGAAAAGACTCTTGGTATGAAGCCACCTACCAACGTACAGACATAAGAGGCATAGAAAACCAAGGCAACGTAACCCAGACCCTAGCCAGTCATAGTATTTCCTATCCCTCATCAAAAAAGCAACACACCCAAAGAAAAACATCTCTCAAATCTAGCCAGCATTCTCTGATATTTTACATATGGACACTAAGAAAGAGGAGTCCTTATTCCTTGGGGCCTGTAAGGTGGGTGACACAAACCCAGGGTACTCCATAACAAAGTGACGCCTGCAGGAAGGCCAATTAAAACAGAAGACAATATGACCAACACACAAAAAGAGGCAAATCTGAAAGATGAAGAAATGTGAAAATCCTGAAACAGTTTGATTCTTAGAATTTACGTGCTTACTAATGAGAGGAAGGAGTACCGTCCCGTTTAGGGTTAGTATATTCCAAATTGTGCTCATGCTTTATAAACGAGGGTCCCAACTACAGCAGCTTCAGCCTCAGACCCATTGGTGCAATTCCTGGTTTGCCTCTTTCCTAATCACTCAGCATTGCTCTGCCTGGTTTCCCAGAGTTCAGATCCTGCTGTCTTAGATCATGGTCTCCCCAGGGCAGCCCCCGCAGTAATACTGGCCAGCATTCCTCAGATTGGCTTGTCTCCCTGGAGATGGCCAACCAGGAGTAAATATTCCAGTGCTAGATGCTATCATACCAGGAAGGATTCTAGTGTTACATTACTAAAGCAAGGATGTAAATTTGTCATTTTATATGCTTTTAAAAGGGGGATGTACTCCATAGAAAACAAAACTGTGAGCAGAGGATAAAAGTCAGAGAAAGACCTAGAGATTTCCTTCGAGAGATTTTACAGAGAAGCAGAATTAACATTAGTGAACCAGTACTAGCCTATAATACCTCACCAGTTTCTCTGACTTTCGGCACATCTACTTTTCTTTGTTCCAGGATTTGAACCTTTAAAATAAATATCCTAGCTTAAAATCGTCAGGGTGCTATATTTAGGAAGCAGTAACATACTAGGGTGGGCAATGTAGTTCTGGATGTGGGCTCTAGAACACTCTTTGTTTTCCCTTTGGGATTCTGCCAGGAGTGAAGACCAGGTCCAGGCAAGGCTTAGGACAAGGTGATTGAAATGACAGACACACGGTTGTGGTCAGACTGCGGAGACCAACCTTCCTAAAGTAGATGGGATGCAGTCTTGATAGACCGTTTTCAACTTCTTGCTGATTTATCACAGAAACATACGGAACCTTCATAAAAGTCATGAAATGCTGGTCCATACCTAGCGTGATTATCATATTTCAAATGTCATACCCTAAACTCTTAGATTTAAACTAGTCACCCACGAGTTTTTGTCCTTAAAAACATGTAATGGGTCAGGTTATAGAACAAAACTATTTCTAGTCCAAATTATTCCAGAACTTAGATTGCAAGGTAATGTATGTCAAATATTTGGTATATTCAATCTTTCATTCGTTCCATAAATTAAGCTCTTGGGTGCTAGACATTCAGTTTTAAATAAAGACAAGCAAGGTCCACGTGCACTGAGGACATACATTTCAGAATCACAATAAGAATGACCAATAAACAGAATAAGTTTAATAAATTAAGCTAATAAATATAGTAGCAAATGGTGTAAGGCCCCTTATGAAAACATACAAAGACCTGAGACGGGGCGTGACAGAGAGGAAGAAGTTGGGACATCCCAAACAAGACATGGCTCTTTGTCCTTTATAACATCTATCATCTTAGCAGGGTTCGCTTCCCTTTTTATTCCTCTGGTCTCCACCAGTTGAGAGCTGCGCAGAGTCTCCACCTTGTCCATATACACACAGGCAAATTAATACATACCCTTCTCTTTTCTGATGACTCCAAGACTTCGCTTATTATGATGAAATTAGAAAACCCTAATTCAGAGAAACTGCTTGCCGTAAGTTTTTCCTAGCAGCTAACAATGACAGATGGCTGTTGGAACTGCAGCTTGATATTCCCCTTATCTCTCTTTTTTAGTCCCTGATTTTAAAAGCAAAGAAACATCAGCTGGGTATGGCGGCGTACACCTGTAATCTCAGCACTCGGGAGGCAGAGTCAGGAGGATTACCGAGAGTTCGAGGCCAGCCTGGGCTACATACTGAGCTCAGGGCCAATCTGAACTACACAGCAAGACCCTGTCTCAAAAAGCAAAACAAAAACAAACACTAAAGAAACATCAAATACCACTTGAAAGAAAAAAAGAGCTGCATTTAAAGACACAGAGAAAAACTTTGGAGTAAGAAAGGGGCTAAATTACCATGTTTTAAAACTGAGCTGGGCATGGTGGTGCATAGTGGTAATCTCGGCACTCGGGAGGCAGAGGCAGGAGGATTGCTGTGAGTTCTAGGCCAGCCTGGGCTACATAACGAGCTCAAGGCCAGCCTGAACTACACAGCGAGACCCTGTCTCAAAAAAAAAAAAAAAAAAGGAGAGAGAGAGAAAAGGAGGCATTTTTCTATATCACTGCTATTTACACTTATTTTTTTCTCCTGAAAAATCATTATCACTGTTTGCCATCCACTAAAACAGGGTGGAATTAACTGAGCTACATTCCCAGGCCTTTTTATTTTTTATTTTGAGACAAGGTCTCCCTAATTCACTATATTGTCAAGACTAGACTCAGTCTTTGTCTTCTTCCTGACCAAGCCTCCCAGAGTACAGGGAACTGACTGAGACTAGAGAGAGTCTAACTTGAGTTGCCAAAACGATTCTCGCCAATGTAAAAGAAATTAGATAAATCTCACCTTTGGACACACAGCCGAAGGCTGCTTTCTGAAATCCCCTGGGAAAGGCTCCGGGAACCCCAGCAGGAGAGGTCACACCAGCAATGTACACCTCGACGGGGATGCGAGTGAGAGGAGTGGCAAGTTCTGGGTTCTGACCCACTCCGTGCACTCCTGGCTGCGTGTTTAGTTAGTGAGCAGGGGCAGACACACTTCAATTTCCAGAACTGCTTCCTTGTCTTAACTGAAATCCAAGAATCATGCTGTCATTCTGCAGCTCTGCCCCAAGGAACACGTCTTAGTTTTTCATTTTGGCAAAACTTCAAATATAATCAAGTTAGGGAAAATGGCTCCTAAATAACATACAACCTTATTGTATCTTTCTGGTCAAAATTTAAAGAGATGCACGTGAGGTTGCCTTAAGTAGGTTCCCTGAAAGGTGAAGCAAATGAGTAATAGATCCTGTTGTTATTTTTAAACCCTACGGAGTCATCAAGAAAGAATTGCAGTTGAAGTTGATCTTATTAATTACCTACAGTTCTTGTTAAACTTAAAGACTCATCCATAGCTCTTAGATTCTTATTTGACTATATGGCAGTATGAGACCTGCATATTGACTTGGTGTTTTTTGTTTGTTTCTTTAGCACTTACCTTTGAAAAAGCCTTCTCAGGTGCCAATGTGTGCAGTTAGCAACCACAGAGAATACTGGGGCTATGTCATCCGATGGGGTCCGAGGAAGTCTCCCTAAGGAGAAGACACCACGAGCAAGCTTAACTCAGTCTGGGAAGCTTCTTGTTACATCACAGAAAAGCATTTCAGGATTCATCAGAGAGAGGCAGAAGTGGATTCACTCAGCAGTGCTGGAAAGCGAGAGACGATGGGAAAGCAACGTCAGCTTAAGGAGCGGAAGCCGACACAGGTCCGTTGGAGATCAGACGGATCTAACAAAGGAACGAGCCACTTTCTGTGGATTTTCTGCAGTGGACTGGCGCCTTTGCTGATCATTGTCTCAGTTCTGGTTCTGTAGGGTGGCCCTAAAGTCCTCATCACCTGAGGGGTGGCCCGGTCCTCCTGAGGCGCTTTGCTCAGGGTAGTCTCCGTTTTGTGGACGCTCTGTTGGAATCCAAGGTATTCTTAGGTTGAGGGCAATAACTGGAAATTTCAGGGTGCCCATCAATAGTTGAATGTTCTTATAAATCTTATTTTGATGCCCTCATCTTGAATGGGGGAGTGAGACGGGTTATGTAGGTTTAGGACTAATCTACGGTATTTTGCCAGTTTTTGGATATGCGCTCCAGAGCTCGGCAAGGATCTCACCAAAAATTTTGAGGTAATGAAGACAGATACAAAATGAAGATCAAACTTTGTTCTGCTTTTAGTTCTCCACTGGACAAGTATAGCCCCAAGTGAAGGAGTCTTTCTTAACAAAAGCAGCTCTTTTTTTCAAAAGCGATTTTTCGAGTCCCTGATTGCCTCAGATGAAAACACAAATCATGTTTTTAATAAGTAACAGCTGAGGAGTTTGTCCCCCCATCCTTAAAAAAGCCTGAATGTGTCTGTTGGTGGAAGCACTTGCTGGGACTTTCACTAAGGTCCTAAGGCCACTGGCATCTCTCTTTTATCTGTCCTCCATCCTTAGGGTGATCTGATTGTTATTTGGATTTGCACACTTATGTAAAAAAACAAAAATCTGGACTACTGTAGATCCAAATACCAATAGTGGTTACTCTTCCATAAGGTTTCAAATGTACTTTACTTCTTCAATATACAGTATTTTAAAGGGTATACAATGCTTTTCCTTGGTATCAATTATGAATTGGATTTAAAACGATTTAATATTCTACCAGCTGGCGTGATTACTGCTCTCTCCATACTTTTGGGATGACCCTGGCCTCAGGGAGCGGGTTCCACCAACCTCGTGTCTGTGCTGCTGCACGTGTCCGGCTGTGCTGGCTAACTTGGCATTACTAAATAGGCCATGGAAGACAGGTGTGTGTTTTTGGGGGCTTATGCCTTACCGTAGTTTTCTGAATGTTGAGAACCTGGAGACAATTTCGTGCATTTTTGGCCACGGGGAACATTGTGAAGCTGAAGATAAATACACCAACTGCAGCTGCTTCTTTAGTGCAAATTACCTCCAACTCCCCTTGCAAATAAATGATCAAGGTAGTAGCTCTTTCTCCCAGGATGCCAGGATGACCTATCATTTTCATAATTTTCCTGCTTTTCACCATTTCTAAATTTATCAGGACAATACAGCCTTATAGTTTCAAAATTTATTTAACACCTAAGCCTTTCAAAAGACGTTAAATATCCCTTCTTCTAAAGAGGACACAACTGGAAAACAGTTTTGCAAACATAGCATGACTCAGTTTAAGAGCTATAAGAAGTGGTTTTCTAAAATCTACCCAGAACTGGATGTGATGGCACCTGCCTGTATTTCATCACTCTGGAGGCTGAGACAGGAGGATTGCTATGAGTTTGAGGCCACCCTGGGCTACGCGGAGAATTCAAAGCCAGCCTGCACTACAAAATGAGATCCTGTCGCAAGCCCCCAATAAATTTAATAAATTCAACCCAGAAGGATTTGTTTTCAAACTTCTCTTAGTAAATAATAAGTGAAAGTTTTATATCTATTACGACACTACATTCTGATTTATTCCTGAATGCCAATGTATAGAGCCACCACCTACCTAACATCTCCATTTGGATGTGTCAAAAATATCTCAAAGTTAACATAACCCAAACTAAAATCTTTGTGTCCTCCACAACTTCCTTTGTCCCTTCTAAATAAGGCGCTACCATTGACCTATTTGTTCAGCCAGTAATTTGAGAAGCACCTCCAACTATTGCTTTTTCCTGAAACTCTACATTCAAATGGTGAGCTGAGAGACATTTTTTCTGAGCGTTCCTGAGAGTTCTCCCCAGGCTTTGAATGCAGGCTCTTTCCGTTCTTCTACCTTAGTCTATTTTGTGCTGATATGACAATACATGAGACTTGATAACTTATTGAGAACAGAAAATTTTTGTCACAGTTTTGGCAGCTAGGAAGTCCAAGATTAAGGTCCCAGCATCTGACAAGAAGCTTTCTTGCCATATCACTGGGGCACCGACTGCCATTCAGAGAGCTGCCTGTTAAAGGCCCATCTCCTGCTAACACACTCTCATTGAAAAAACCTGAATTCAGTTGGATGTGGCAGTGCATGCCTGTAATCCCAGCACTCCAGAGGCCGAGACAGGAGGATTGCTATTAGTTTGAGGCCACCCTGATCTACATAGTGAGTTCAAGACCAGCCTGGACTACATGGCAAGACCCTGTCTCAAAAAACTAAAAAACAAAACAAGCCTGAATTCAAACCAAAGCAATGTCCTTTAAAAAACAAATTGAAGATTTATAAGAAGTGCTAATAAACTCTCTTGTGACCTATACTTTCAACTATAACTTCAAATTATTTGTAAGAAAACATATAAAACAAAATTATCATAAAGCTCTCATTGCCGCTGTCAACCTGTGAGTACAGAATGTTACAGGAGGGAAATTGTTAGATACTATGTCAAAAAGAGGCAAAGGAAAAGAAGTGAGATTACGATGAAGACAGACAAAAATCACCTTCAGAAAAGCACTCTGCCACAGTGCTAAACTATTTAAAATAACTCTGGGACTCCGTAGTATGCAGCACTGGCTAGTGGAGAGGGGCTTGAAAGCGAGAGGCTAGAGATGAGAGTCTTGGAGAATCACTGCTTCCAGGGAAAAGAGGTAAATATAGAAGTAGTGGTGACCCTCAGATGTGTGCCATGAAGAAAAAGAGAGAGAAAATTAAAGATTCTATGAAAGCAAAAGAGAGCCATAGGCATGCAAATCCTCTCCCTCTCCTACCATATCATCCCCAAGATCACTTATTAAACAACTGCATTTTATTACAGTCTGATGTAAGCACTCATAGACTAGGAACCAACAGATGCTTAGAAATAGAATCAGATCACTTCTACACAAAGCTACTGTAAGAACACAAAGGAAACTGAGAAGTAAAACATTCAGTACCCAGCGATGAAGCAAAATCAAACAATAATGCAAAGTGTGTGAAATATCCTTAAGTAAAGATTTGAAGATACTGGAAACCAACTAGAATAAAAAATTCAAAAGAAGAATAGTCAAAAATAGGAAAAATTCAATGAGACTTGAATGAACACAGGAAAAAAGTTTTTTAAAGACATACATCCAAGAAATAAAGAATACATAAGGTACCCAAGAATATATTCAAATAAAAATTTAATAAAGGACCCAGAAAGGCAGAAACAAAAACCCACCCTCAGTAGAATAAAAATATGATTTTTAAAAAATGATTTAAAAATGGCTGTAATGAAAAGCAGGGAAAGAAGATCCAAAATAAAGATGATCTCAGACCCTAAAAACAAAAATAATGAGACAGAACTGTATTTTCACACATAAGAGATATCCTAAATCTATAAAATGAATGTCCCACCATATACTAGGCATGATCAAAAAATCGTTAGTGAAAGACACACTTGCCATTTATTCCCTCAAAATACTCTCCCTCCCTTTGAACACACTCATCTCATTCTGCCCACTTTCTGAAACTGTCCCAGAAGTCCTCCGTCTTTTTTTTTTTTTTTTTTTTTTTTTGGTGCTAGGGATCGAACTCAGAGCCTTGCCCTTGCAAGGCAAGCACTCTAACCACTGAGCTAAATCCCCAGCCCCTCTCTTTCCTGTCATTATTGTGCTTTTGTGTCTGCCATGATATCCTGAATTGGTTCAAAATGTCTACCTTTCCTGGTCATTTGGACTTTGGGGAAGAGCCAGATCTGATGAATAAGGTAGATGAGGACACACGGTAACATTTTTATTTGATAGAAATCGTTATACCAGAAGTGGTATGTGACACGGAGATATGTCATGATGGAGGATGAAACTATTTGCCCATTTCTCAGGTATTTTCTACACACCTCATTTACTATGCTCTAGGAAGCCCTTATAATATTCAGAGTTCACTGTAGTGTTACCGAGTGCAAACTCAGCTCATGCAGTTCCATCAAGGTAAATAAACACACTCAACATCCCTTCAGGTGGACCTAGATTGATCAGGTTTTTTCACACCAGGAGAACGGAGATATTTGCACTGAGAACTTTGAACTTTGGTGTCAGGATCATAACCATAAACCCAATTTTCATCTTTCAGAGTCTGAAGAGGGACAGCGAAACCCCAATGAAATTGATAAATGCTGTTGCTTCTGTTGGTGGAACAAATTTCTCTCATGTTCAAATCTGTTGTTAAAAGCTTTGAACAGAACCATAGACATGATTTACACAGTTAACATATCCTAATCAAAAATAAAGCACAAAATACAGACTTGGATAGAAATTCTAGATATGACTATGGATTTCTAAAAACGTGTGTGTTACACTCACACAAATGAAAAGGGAGAGATTGGTGGAGATAGTATGGATGAGGCAAGCTTTAAACATTAGTGAAACTGAGTGAAACGCATTTTAGAGTTCTTTTTACTATTCTTGCAATTATTCTGTAAGATTGAAATTATTTCAAAATGAAATGGTAAAATAAATAAGCTGAGTCCTGAGTCCAACTGCTTCTCGTCACACTTACCATCATCCCTAGTCCTGTCAACCAGTTTCCTTTGCTTAGACCACTGCGATAGCCTTCTTACTGGCCTTTATTCCTGCCATCCTTTTCCACACCACAGCTAAAGTTGTATTTAAAACAACAAATCCAACCGCATTATTTTCATGCTCAAAACACCTTGGCAGTGTCCAGTCACACGTAAACCCTAAGTCCTTATCAGAAGCCTCTGCGCCATCGAGCCCCTGCCTACATGTCTAACCTCAGCTGCGGCTACTCCCCAGCATGTTTGCTCTGATCTAACCGCATTATCCTTACAGCCACTCAAAAACATGAAGTTTGTTCCAGCCACTGATTCTTTGTACTCATTGTTCCCTCTCCCTGGAATGCTTTCTCCAAGCATTTCTGAGGGCTGTTTCCTCCCTTCATTCCAGCCTCTGATAAATGGCCTTCCCTGATTTCACCAGCTAAAACAGCAGCCCTCTCCTACTTTAAACCCTCTCCCTGCTTTAATATCCTTCCCAGCACTTCTGGACATGTTTCATTATATTATTATAATTGAACAAGTAATGATCAGATCATATTATTAAATAACCTATAAGCAAAGTTTTAATGCTATAATATTTCAGGACAGGTACCATGTTAACCTTTCAATCGTGTCCTCTGCCTTTGGTCTGGACAACTTTTATATAGGCAGACAATTTCAATTTCATAGAATGTCAAGTATCAATATGAACACAGTAAATCACTGCTCTTATGAACCTTAACATTCAAATGAGGGAGTCAGACAGCAAACAAAGTAAACAAGTAAAATACATAGTATTAATGTTGCATAATAATAAGTGCTAGCCACTAAAAGGTGTTAGGATCTAATAGGTTTATTTTGGGAGGTGGGAGTCAATTGCAAACGGTATGATCAAAGATGGATCAAATAAGCAGGCAGTGTTTAACCTGAGGAGAGGTAAGAGAAAGCCATGGAGCTATCTGAGCACTGCAGGCAGGACCGAATTCAGTCCTTGAGACAGGCATGTGCCTGGTGTGTTCAAGGGAAAACAAACAGGCCAGGGTAGCCTGAGAAGAATGAGCAAAGGGGAGAAGGTCAAACAAGAGTTCAGAAGAGAAAGGGGAGGAGGCAGATGGAGCAAGATCAGGTAGGCCATTTAGGGCAGGTTTGCAGGCCATTGTGAGAACTCTGGCCTTTAAATGAGTTGGAGAACCCCTGGAGAATTGTAAGGACTTATTATTGCACTTATGTTTTAAGGGCATCATGCCCACTGCTATTGTGAAATAGACTGCGGAGGAATGGGAGAAGTAATGGGACAAGACAGAAAGGTGTAATCCAGGAGAGGGAAAAGTGTGGACCAGTGTGGTAGCAAAGAGTTATGGTCTGTGCTTAGGTGTTCCCGTAAAGCCTCATGCAGTCACAGGTGGGGCCTTTTCAGAGGTGGCTAATCTAGAGTGTGTGATGCTGGGATTAAGGGTGTGTGATTACTAATTTGATCCACTGATTGGTTTGGCACCGCCCTAATCCTGGCAGCCTGGATAAGACATAGGCACAGAAAGAAGCTGCTCAGGCCCCTTGCTCACCTTGCTGCCTTTTGCCTGTCTGCCATGCCACCCTGCCTTGGACCCAGCTGATTGTGAACTGTAACCTCTACAAATGTGAGCTAAATAAACCTTTCCCCCTTCAACTTTGGGTGTCAGGTATTTTGTCTCAGCAATGAGAGAAAAGTAACTAAAACACAAAGGGAAGTGGTAAGAGTTGTCAGACCTTGTAAAACCATTAGGACTTGCTGATGGATCTAATGGGTGCTGATGGATCTAATGGATGCTGAATATTTGAGATAATCTCAAGATTTCTGACCTGAACAACTAAAAAATGGTGATACCTGTGAGAGAAGCAAGTTTGGAGGAAAGATGAGGATAATAGTATTCTTTCAAAAGCTGATTTTTCTCTGATTATATAAAGTAGAACCTTCCAGTGAATGAGCCCAATGAATTAAAGATGCTCTGAAATACTGGTCCCTTTGGCTCTCAGGGTGGAAATTCCAGGGCTGTTCCTTCCACTGAGCATGGTCTCCTCCCTGTATCCTAGTAAGCTGAACAAATACCATTTTGAGTTGGTGTGTGATGTGGAAAATAGCACTGAAATAATGGAAATCAGGGAGGCTTGTCTGGATGACAGGTTCATTAACTTAGCATAGGCAAATAATCTTGGCAGACAATTTGATTTACAAGTTTGTGGGTGTGAGTGCATGTGTGTGCGCGTGCATATGTACACGTGCATACTAGTTCCACACATTACACTGAGCTAAACTTTTTTATTAAAAAATAAATTGGTGTAAAATTGTGAATTTTTTTCCTCTCCACTTTCCAGCAAAGGCAGTCTGGAACACTAACTGCTCGCATTTAGTAAGAATCAGCACTGCCCACATCCGTTTTTCTGTTTCTGCAGCACCATATATTTATTTACCTGTCTCTGCCACTAGATTGTAAACTGCCTACCTGAAGGCAGACGTCCTGTCTGAATTGCTCATCACCTGTCCTCAGTATCCAGATGTGTCAAATGCATGCACAGCACTAAGAGGCCTAAGACATCACACCAGCGCGTGAGAAATTCATTCTGGTGAGGGATTCATGGCTATTGATTACCTTTATCAAATAGGTTTCCTAATAGTTTTTGCAATCGTCCTAAAAAGATCATTCTGCTTTCTCTATCTCCTCTGTTGTTGTCTGCTCCAAAATTCTGAGTTCCAAATACCAAGTTCTTTCCAGAACTTTCTCATCCCAGTTAAAGGCAGCATCTCTGTATTCTGAATTTCCTTGCATTTTACTCCCAAGGAATTCTTTGCTCATTGAAAAATCATTATTTACTTGTTCTTTGTCTTTTTTTTTTTTTTGGTGCTGGGGATCGAACTCGGGGCCTTGCACTTACTAGACGAGCACTCTACCACGTGAGCCAAATCCCCAGCCCCTAGTTACTTGTTTATGTTGACCTCTTCAGGAATATTTTTCTAAGTCTTAGTTCCTTATACCATTTTGTTTTCCACAGAGTCCAGTGCAAAGTCCAGAATAGGAGCCCTGAAAATTGTGTATTGAACTGAATTTAATTTAAAACTGAAATTTAATTTCAGTTTTAAACTGAAATTAATTAAATTTTAATTTAAAACTGAGCTTCACGTTGAAGAAGCAATTTGCATTTGACTCCAACAGAGGTCAGCAATTAAACCTATTGTTGATGCAGGCTTTTTTCCTTTTTTCCCCTGTTTGGTTGCCAATCCTGCCTCCTTTTTCTCTGGAGGAGACCAGCAGAGATTAGTTCTGCTGATTCATCAGTGTGTGGCCCAGACACATGGACTTTGGATCTGAGAGACGCAACTAGCACCTAGCCAGGGTTCTTAGGAGAGAGTCAGCGGAGAGCAGTTTGTTAGATAAAAGTTCCAGAGCTTAACTGTTCTTTGGAATCATTTAATGAACATAAACTAATTAGGAAAATGCCTAAGAATATACTCCACCAATTTGAGTTTCCAGATCTGGCCATGGCTGTGTGCCAAGGCCTCTCTCTGGTCCTGCTGAACACCACTCATGTGTACGAAATCCCCAACAATGCAGACATCCATCTCCTGTCAACTGGCTGCTGTCTCTCTCCTATGGGACTAACACCCCCATTTCTATTTCATAGACTGTTTCGTTGGTGCTTTCCTTTTTCTTTCTTAGGCTGCTAGTCCCTCTCTCCTATACCCTTTTATCTATACATTTTTTCTTAAGTTTTTCTCCCCATCATAAAAAGTAAAATGAACTGGTTTCCAGACAGTACTTAGAAGACATCACTAGCACCATAAAAGAAACAGGATTTCCATATCTACCACTTTAGAATTAGTGTATAATAGCACTATAGAGTATATACCAGAATGTGTATGGAAACGCATACCCGCATACATATTTTTTTTAATTTCAAAAGGATCAAGCACACCCAGAACATTTAGGTCCCTGTCACTAACAGCCAGTTATGATAACTCACTCCATAATAGTGAAGTACCTACCTTTCTCTTCAATGCCCAGGTGTGATGCTGCCAGGTTTCTTTCTGATAGTGGTTCTACCCAAGTAAGAACTCATCTTTTACCCTTTGAACCTCAATCTTTCCTGCTATTCATCCTTAGGTCCTCCTTAAATTACCTGTCTTGATGGCTCTTTTGATTGAGAATCTCTGTGTGTATTTGAGAGCAGTGGGGTGGAGACGGCCTACTGAGAACTATCAAGAAGACCTGTCACAACCCAGCTGATGGCCGTTGCACTGACAAGATTCACCTGACCCCTCTAGGGGTCTTTTCAAACACATTCCTGCACATTTGTGCTAGATGCTAGGTTATTTTTCAAATATTGAGAGCCTACAGCTAGGAAGCAAGCCAAGATGCCCGCTCACCTTTACTAGTTATAATTAACCCAAGTATACAGACATTGGCCCTTTGCTTCCAGCATCACTCCGTCTTTGTGAGGCAGTGCTACTCTACGTCAATCTAAAAAGTGTAGGGTGGGGCACCCTAAACGATACACACAGCCTGGATCACTTTTTGGCCTGTTCCCGACCTGTAGTAATGCAGAAGATGTCTCCTCCACATGCCACTCCTCCAAACGCACCCGTCAACAGCAGAATTTATCCTGGTTTGCTGCACACCTTTTTCGATGCCTGTCTCCCCTTCGGCATGAATCTTCTTTCTCTCAGATTTGTGGAAACCCAAGATTCCTTTCCCTTGATAAAAATGAACTAACTCTTCCATGGTCTGGTAAACCCATCCCAAATAAAGGTGTAAACACTACGTCTAATTTAAAGAAATAAATGACGAAAGTGGTATTTGAGCATTAGTCCATATCTAGGAAGGGCCTTAGGGACGCCCCTCACATTTCAACAGTTTTTATTCAATTACTGGAAGGTCAGGACTGCTGATTGAGAGCATCAATTATGTAGCTGTCACTGATATGAACATGTACCAGTCATTGTCAGGCTATGTGTACTATGGACAATCAGAGAGAGAGATTATGGATCCCTTCATAGTTAATAGAAAGACCCCAAATTAATTTTGTATCTGTGCAATAAAAACTGTAATAAAGAAAAAAATTTAAATGTGTCATTTTCAAGCAAAGCAGCTATCCCAGTGGGGCACGGCCTACAGTTCCCAGAGGATCCACTGCTTGTGTGTCTGGGGCCATGTGGGTGGGTGCTACAGAGCCCATATGGTATGATGTTCATTTCCTGCGTTCCAGGCAAACAGCAGGTGGACTGGCTTCCGAATGTGTTTTTTATCAAGCAACAGAGCTAGAAAAATTCAGAAGCTGGCAGGCAATGCAAGTCCAGGGAAAAGTGGAAGGGTACTGGGAGAGAAATAAGCTGGTCTTATAGATAATGATGATGATACTATAAAGGGGCAATATTTGAGAACATCAGTAACTGTATTTGTAGTCATTGTTGATTTGAATAACTGATATACACCTCTCATATCAAGAACCATGCAGTTTCTTCAGCATGCAGGTATTTTACTGCTCTGTCATTAAAGATGAGCAATGAGGCTTGGTGGCATTAAGCAATGCACAGAAAAGTTCCTGTAAATAAGATGGTGGAGAAAGCATGTCCATGTAGCTCCTGGAGATCATGGATAACAAAGGAAAAGAAAGCAAACTAGCTGACCTGTGACTAACTTCAGCCTGCAGGGCAGAATACTGCCACCTAAATTAAATAAATTGCCAAGACAGAGTGACTGTTGATCCACTTCCTGTTTGAATCATGAAGTGAAACTTTCACACAAGGATTCTGCTAAAGAGTGTGGATAAGTTGGACAAACGCAGGAAAGTCAGTGTTCTTTGCTCACTATGTTTTATACATAGTGTGCAAAGAACCCAGAAAGTTTCTGTGTGCCCTAGGGAGGGACTAGAGAGAGGCTGGGAGAACCACTGGACTTGCAGAAGCCTTGAATTGGGAAAAGGAGGTGGTCATGTCAGGACCTTCAATGACTAGAGGCAACATCAAGTCACCAACTGGCAGAAGTGAATACCATTGTTCATCAAGACACACAAGCTTAAATATTGCATGGTTTCTCTTATATGAGAAACTCGAAGTATAAATAAAGAGTAAAATAAAAGGTAGATAAATGGGAAATAGAGAAAAAAATCTTTCTCAAAGGGGAAGAGGATCAAGAGATGGAAGGAAGAGGGAGGGAAAGGAGGTAAAGGGTCGAAAACAGGAGTTAAGACGTGTTGTGTACACGTACCAATTCTTCACATGAAATCTAAACATTACGTGCTACAAAAATGTACTAATAAAAAAAAAAGAAAGACCAAACGGAACTAGTCTTCCTAAAACTGATGCCAGTGCAGAGACTAAACCATATATTCCATGGCAAGACAAGTTGAGGTAAGCTACTTTCATCACTGGGAGACATCACAAGCTTTCTCCACACCCTGAGAAAGTCTTAGAGATGGCAGAGTACACAGGCTGAGAGGAATAGCCCTTTTATGAAGATGGACTTTGGACTAAGCATTTCCTTGAAGGTCTTTTTTAAAATCCTTATGTATTTATTAATTGCAGTGTTAAGGATCAGACCTAGGGCCTCAGTACATGCCAGGCCAGTGCTCTGCTGTGAGCTCTACTTCCCAGCCCCTGAAATTCTTTTAAAACCAGAAGGTAGCATAGTTTCTTCCCCAACCCTGAGCTGTCCATCCCCTGCTGTGTAGCAAGGGGGTTGGAAGAACGATATATTATTTAAAAAGTGTATTTTCTCTGCACATCTCAGTGAAATGGGTAAATATACTATCTCCATATCAGAGCTAACATTATTTGGTGTTAACTGCATGCCAGGTGACGTGCAGAATGTGAAATAAACTTTATTTAATCCTCACTGTGAAGTGAAATGAGCATCAACCCTTCTTTCACAGCTGAATAAATCGAAGCACAGTAAGACTAAATATCTTTCTCAAGGTCAATGGTAGACTGAGAATTTGAACTCAAGCACTCAGAACTGATACTCATAAATGTTCACAAAACCTCCTTTTTTGATGACTTCACAGAAGTACCCAGCTAGGTCTCTATTTCTTGACCAACAATTTGTGAAACGACACTGTTTAATGAAACCAGGAGATGTGCAGCCAATATGGAGTGTGGACCTATTTACATAAGTAGTGTATTTTTACACATAGCGATCTGGAAAGATCTTCACCAAGAAATTGATAATTGTTGATCCTGGATAATAAGATTTGGAGTGACTTTAAATTTTTTTCCTTTATTTTTTTCTGCTTAATTCCAATTTTATATGATGATAGATTCACTTTGTAAGGCGGATAATACAATGAGATTTGTATTAGGAGAGAAGAGACCTCACTGACAGATGAAATGACAAATCTGAAAATCTCAGTTGGTTAACAAGAGCGATTTTCTTTCATTTCTGCTACAAGTTCGATAATTTCCTTTTTGGTGAAGCCTCGCAGTTCACTCTACTTCTAGTTACAGATCCACCATTCCAACACTTGGTTTCTGAGATCACAAAGGCAGGGGAGGGAAGAAAGCGAAGAATTTACACTAGCTCCTCCATAGGCTCTGAACCAGCTACACGGCCCCAGTTAAACTGTAAGGGATGAGAAGACGAAGCAAGAACTAGATAGGAGTGAAAAGAAAAAAAAAATTAGACTTATTAAATATAGCAGAGTTTATTTGAGCAAAATAAAAAAGATTTGTAAATTGGCCAGCTTCGCATGGTCAGAGAAGGTTCTAAGAATTATCCCCAACGATCTAAACAGACAGCATTTACAGGAAAACGGAAGTGAGGCACAGAAAGCAACTTCATTAGCTACCGCCTAGTCAATGAACCAGCCAGTTGGTAACAGATTAACTAGCTGTTTATGACCTAAGTAGTTAACTTGCTACACTACCTTCTGCCACCAACCTAAGCTCAGCTTTTGTGACTAAGCTCTCCTCTGGTTTGGTCTTTTGGGTCCAGCACAGGCGCTCATGCCAGATATATGGCCTCCTACAACATCCTCCTTAACACAGATAGACACAAGGAGTCTGTATCACAACATGGCTTCCATTTCGAAGGCTGTTAAGAGTCAGTAGCAGAGAAAGGACTTGAAGGGTTTGGGAATGAAGGGCATTGAAGACAGTAGCTTCAAGAGTCAAGCTGCCAGGGTTCACATAGCCATCTAGACATCAAGTGATTTTGTGACTTTGATCAAGTTACTCAACCTCATTGTGTTTCTAGTTCCTCATCTATTCAATAAGAATAACATGGTTACTATGAAAATTAAATGCAATTACACCCTGGCAAGCACAACAGATTATTAATGGCCGTGATAACTCATCCTATCCCAGCACGCCAGCTCATTTGCAATGTGACTTTTCTATTTCTCCCATCAAAAATGGAGTTCATTTCTCCATCCTTGGATCTGGGTCATACTTATGATTTGCCCTGACCAAAAGAATATGATGAATGTGATATGTGAGACTCTCGAGCCTCTGATACGTGAGCCTCCTGAGCCTCAAATGCAAGGAGTCTTGCAGGTTCTATCTCACCTCTTGGAACTCCAGACTGAAATATCTACATCAAAAAGCCTGGTTGAACCTGTTGGAAGATGAAAATCAAGCAAAAAATAAACTTCTAGTTAGAGTCCCCTAGGCCTCCTAGACCTCCCTCCTTCCACCAAGCCGCCAGGCACCAATAGCCAGATGAATGAGAGAAGAACAGTTAGGTTACCAGAGCTGATAGTAATTTGTAGCTTCATGCATGATTCCTGGCAAGCAAAGCACAAATAACATCCAGCTAAGTCCAGCCCAAATTACTGACTCACAAAGTCATAAGCAATTACAGTAAAGTGGTTTTGAACATGGTGTCTGGCTTACAGCAGCTTCATCACGTTATTCAACACAGTGCCTGGCACACAGTAAGTATGTAACAAATGTCAAGTGGTATTACTAGTATCTTTATCTAATTTAAAGCTCATAAAATTTCTATAAGGCAGACAGAGCAGAGATTTCTAATCTCATTTCTCAGGTAAAGAAATAAAGGCCAGAGATGGTAAATCATTGACCTGACGTCACAAAGTCCTTAAGGGATGGCTTAACTTCGCAAATCCTCACTCTGTACAGTCCTATTCCACAAAATAATTCCCTTCATTACAAGGAACAAGGAGTCGCAAAGCAATACTTGCTACGTAGTTTTCAAATTACTAATTTCTCATTAAAATGTTTCATCAGACTTCTAGTGCCCAACTCTGTCCTGTTAATGGTTTTTAGTACCTGTGATTTGTTTCAGTTGTCAATTTACAAAAAAGTAAGCAAAGTAAGTAATTGTTTTTAATGGCAAAGAAAAGAGTGTGCTTGGTGGAGACTTCTAAAAGATCTCTTTATAATCAGGAATGAGATTTGCAGAGTAGCCACGTATCGGAGTCAGCAGTAACCAAAATTCTCTGGGACTGATTCCCATCACTTTGGTGAAGGAGCTGCTGATCTGTCAATTGCAAGTATTTATAAATTCTTAAATGCACTACTTCTCCACCAAGTCTTGCAAGCATTTGTTTAGTAATATACATATCTCAATAAGTTTTGAAGATAACAGTTCTCTAACAGTTGCAAGATGGGTTCTGTCTCATCTTGTAGATGAGTTGATGCTACAGAGCTCCATTTCTATTGCATATAGATGTTTCTTATTTTTCTATGTACCCCAAGGCAAGCCAGCAAACCTAATTTATCTTTTTCCTTCATTCTCTCATATCTGCTTCATCAGCAAGTCTTACTTGACTTTACTTTCAAACTCTACCCTGAACACAAACATTTATCATCTCTACTACCATAGCCCCTAGTATAAATTATCAATGTTTCTTTCTTAGCCTAAAAGAGAAACAAAATCAATCAATACATATATGGAGAGAGAGAGAGAGAAAGTATTAGAATACATGTAGGTAGTGTATGATTTTTTTTTTCCTGTGACTTGGCATCTACTGAGCACAGGCAATGTGTCCCTAAAACAGAATAAACCAGGCCTTGGCTGATAGGCTTAGAGTTACTCTGGGAAGGTATAAGAGCTGCAGAAATCATTTAGCCTTTCTTTATCTTTTTCCATAAGATTCTGACAAGTGACAAAAGCAATAACTCCCTGGTGAGAACGAAATGATGAAGGGTCTTGAAAATTCTCTCATCTCTTCAAACAGAGTAGATGTGAATGCAAGATATCAGGAAGAGTTTTCCCAAAGGTTGGTGGTGAATTGCCGGCCTTCAGGGGTAGTTGTGGATGAAGGGCAACCTGCGATCAGGTCATCAAAAACGGCTGTAGCTCTTGAGGCACACACATGCTGGAAATGACAAGCTGCTCAGACTCATAGCTGCATTGTCCTGACTCGCCGGGAGGCTCTTTGATTTTCTGACTGATCTTTCATGAGGACACACCGTACTTACTCAACCTTGCTTGACCTAACAAACCCAGACTGAAGAGGACAAAGACAGCGACGGATTTAGTGTTTCAGTCACATTCTTTTGTGTATCAGTACCTTTAAGGGACACAGAGAGGTGGCCATGAAAAGGCTAAACAGCAAAATCCCAGCTTTTGTAGTCAGTGAGCCAAGTCTGAGAGGACTATAATAGAAGCTGAAAATTTTTGTGCAGACAGGAAGACATTTTGCATCAGAGATTGACTCATTCATTCATCTATTCATTTGTTTCCATCAATAAACATTTAGGAAGCTCCCACTATTTGCCAATAATACAACAGAGCTGTAGGGAAATAGGGACAAATACAATGTGGCCTGTGGTTTTTGACCTAACACAATTCCCCAGTACCATCCTCATAATAACAGTTCCTTCCACAAGACTGGCCAGCCTCAGTATTTCATCTCCGTGGCCTCAAGCAAAGCCTCTCCTCCAGGAAGTCTCACCTGGGACTAATGAGAAAGACTGCCACTTACCTCTGGGGACACCATTTTGGAAACCTAGTACCATTATGGTCAAATTATGTATCATGTGAAGGAACAACATCTATATTAGTGAAGGAGCAAAGGCTATATTAGCAAAGGAAGCCACCACACCAACACAAGTAACAGGAAGAGGAAAGGAGGGAAGAGGAAAGAGGAGAGAGAGAATCTTTTCCCTGGGAAATGAGAAAACAACTAAGAGATACCAGCATGATTGCTTTTGAAATCAAGAGAGGGAAACCTAAGAAAAGTAGCAGTATCACTCCCTATCATGTAATTTGAAAATGCGAAGTGAGACCTTGTAGGAGAATGAAGCAACTGAGGACAGAAATTGATGTGCAGACAATGTTTCCTGAGTATTCCTCAATACCCCGTCTGTGCCCCATCTTTTCTGTGCCCTGGCATACCATGAATATCTCTCCCCCACACTATCCTCATATTACATTGTGTTATTTCATTTCAGATAGATAGATGGTTTCTATTGCATACAACCAAAAGAGGGAAAAAGAAGGACACAGCCAACAGATTTCGACAGACATTTTTTCCAAAGAAGATGCTCACACACACAATGACACTGAATTAGGGAATTACAAAATTAAGTGGGGAAAGTACAAAAGATTAGGGAAGTTTGAAATCGAACTCACAACGAGATACCATTTCACAATTACTGGATGGCTATTAAAAATACAAAACAAAAACCAGAAAATAACAAGTGGAGGCAAAAATGTGATGAGGTGGGACTGTCAATCTATGGCTATTAACGATGTAAAAGTGGTATAGCAAAAACAGTTCAACAAAATGTTGAACACAGGGTAGGATGCAGCAATTCCAATCCAGAGTATCCACAAGAGAGAAATCAATGTCCATACAAAGACTTGCACTTGAATGTTTCTATCAGCATTATTTATGACAGCAAAAATATACAAATAACCCGAATGCCCCAAATGTCACCTGGTGAATGGATAACAAAACACAGTAGTGTGCATATCTACATAATGATAATATGAGCAAAGTGCTGATACTGAGGCAGGAAGGCAAAGCATGGAGTAAGCATGAGCAGGCTGCAGGACACAAGCCAAATAATTTCCAAGGCCCCATATATGGAGTTCTTGCAGGTTCCCGTGATGTGTGGAAGAAATAAAAAGATGGGATGCCACTGAAACCATGCTACCGTGGCTTTCTTTGTGGTAGCCCGCCCTGTGTCTCCCAGGGTGTACTTTTATTTTGGTTTTTATTTTTAATTTTTGGTCTCTTTTATTTGGCCCAAATTCGATCTGCAGAGCTGGGTTCTCCCTTACCCTTCATTTTTAAATTTTCAGATAAATTTCATCACTGTTTTGGCTTGTTTCGCTCAATTCTTTGTTCAAGACAGAAAGAACGTGGAAACCAAGATGCCAGCACCCCAAAATCCAATAACAATACAACCTATTACATGGATAAACTTTAAAATATTACTTTAAAATATGACATATTATATAATTTCATTCCTAAGGAATGCCTTGAAAAGGCAAATCTATGAAGATAGAATGCAAGTTACTGGTTGGCTAGGACAATGGGATTGGTCATGAGATTTGTTTGGGGTGATGTAAATGTTCTAAAATTATATTGGGGTGGGTGTGGAGGAAGGTCAGTAGTAGAACCCTTGTCTAGCATGTGCAAGGCCCTAGGTTTGATCTCCAGCACCACAAAAAATAATAAAATAAAATTAGGTTGTGGTAATGGTTGCATAACTTCAATGCTCTACTAAAAAGCATTGTGTTCTACATTTTAACTGGATGAATGTGCCTGTTGCTCTTAATTGTCAACTTGACTGAATTAAGAGACTCCTGGAGAGGTGACGGGATCATGAAGATACTGCACTTATCTGTGGATTGATCCACTGATGTTTGTAGCTAAATGTCCTACTAGAAGATGAGGCCCATGATTGTTATTAGCTTAACTGGCAAAGTGCTTGCCTAGCAAGCACAAAGGCCCTGAGTTCAATCCCCAGCATCAAAACAAATAAACAACAACAACAACAAAAAACCCAAAACAACAACAACAAAAAAGAAGATAGCCCAGTTGGAGGTGGGTCACTGGGAGACACACCTTTAAAAGGTCTGTCTCATTGGCACTCTTCTGCCGTGTTTAGCTATGCTGAGCAGTTTTGCTCACTACACCCTCTCACCATGATGCTTCTAACTCCCAGCCAGCCAATCATGGACTGAAACCTCTGAAACTGTGAGCTAAAATAAAGTTCTCCTCCTTCTAGGTTGTGTCAGGATTTTTTCTGCCAGCAACAAGAAAGGCAATGAATATGCTGAATTTTATACCGTTTCAATGAAATCTCAATAAAGCTATTAAAAGTTATATGCAAGGTCAAATTCCTTGAAAAATACAGCTTACTAAAATATGTAAAAGGAAAGATAAAATCTGAATGAAACTAAAATCAGTGAAATTTAATCATTCATTTAAAAAAAAACCTCCCTACAAAATCCCCTTCAAATCAAAATAGCTTCAGTGATGAATTCTTTAGGGAAAAAAATTACTAATCTTAAAAACAACTCTTTCAGAGACTAGGAAAGAATAAAGAATGTCTTCTAAGAAATTTTATAAGAACAGCATAACCTCAAAGTTTCCTTCCATTGGTACTTTACAGTGTTAAATTTTATCAAAAAATTTTGTGTATATATTAAGATAATTATATGGATTTTCTTATTTATATATAAAGGATAATATATTATGAACAAATAGGATTTATGCCAAGAATGGAATCTTGGAAAAAACATAAAAATCACAAATTAGGTTGTTAAATTAGACCTCACTAAAATTAGGAATTTCTATTCATCAAAAGATACCACTAAGAGAAGGAAAAGACAAACCACAGTCTGGGAAAAGATATTTACAATACATGTATCTAATGAACTCAATTCTAAAAACATATGTGTATCATATATAACAAATATAAGTAAATGCACATATAATTTCTATATTAAATGATATTAATCTGACATATTGTACAAGTTAATCTTAATTGTCAGTTTCACTGGATTAAAAGAGCCCTGAGAGATGGTTGGACTCTGGGGGTGCTGTGCTCCAGAGCTGAATATGCAGTAAGGAAGTGAGGTCAGTGTGCAGGTGGGCACTGGGCTTGTATCTTTGGAGAATACATCTTTCATTTGTGTTCTCACTCTTGGTTGCCATGGGTTGAGCAGCCTTTCTGACATGGTATTTCTGCCTTGGAGCCAGCCAGTCATGGACTAACACCTCTGAAACCATGAGCCAAAGAGACCATTAGCTTCTTTAAATTGTGTATCTAAGAGTTTTTTTCCCAGCAACAAGAACGCAGACCAATGCACGTACACATTCTAGAAGTGTACCGAGGGCAAGTAGTTGGGAAAGTCTTCCCAGATGCAAAAAAATGAAGGGTCCATTGTGGGAAATGCAAAAGCAATATTAAACTTGACTCAAAGTTAAGCTGTCCTTTATTATTACTATATATGGTACTGGAAATTTTAAACAATGTCATAAACCAACACACTTCTAGAGAAAAACATCTTTTGTTGCTCTAAATTCTAACCTATGAGCTACAGACCTAGAGTAACTTTTGATCTTTTCAGGTATTCTGTAGGGTAAAAATTTTTTCATATTAATGCTAAAACATTATTTGTCTTTTTCACTGTGTTGACTTTGTGTACTGATATTCCAAAATAATGGTGAGTAAAACCACTTATTCCATAGCACAAACCAACGCAGTGGTACAAATTTTACTAGTACACATTGTATTCTTCACCACTGCACACAGTTAACAACAATAACAAAAATCTAGTTTTACTTAAGAATATCCCTAATGAAGTAGCAAAAGTTTAATTATGGAATATGCAATTCTTTACTTTGAAATTTTATTTAAATTTTTAAACTTATTAAAAGATTTAATTGTGTTAAATGTTAAATGTTCTTATCACCAAAAAATGTTATGTGAGGTAATTGACATACTAATTAGCTTGATTGAGGTAATCATTTTACAATGTATATATATATCAAAACATGCTGTACACTGTCAATATATATAAAATTTTGTCAGCTGTACTTCAATAAAGCTAGAAAATAAGTAAATTTAAAAATAAAAATGTTAAAAGCAAATCTGAATTTTTTGAATCCATCTCTTTCATGTGATGAGATAAAAAACAAAACACTTCCACTAGATCAAGGAAATGTACTTTTTGTGATTATTGGATATGAGTTAATCTAGCCAGTTTTTAAACATCTATTTGACTTGAAAAAACTTACAGATTATAATTATTCAAATTTCATTATTTAGCAAATTTTTCTTAAAGTATCTAAAGGAAACCTGACATTTCAATTAAAATAACTGAAATATTTGCCGTCTAAAATATGAGGGTTTGTTCTATTCAGGCCTTAGACTGATAGGATGAGGTTCATTTACATTAGAGAATGCGATCTGTTTTACTCGCTCTACTAATTTAAACGTTAACTTCCTCTAAAGCACCCGAACAGAAGTATCCAGATAATGTTTAACCAATACCTGGTACTCTGTGGCCCAGTCAAAGTGATATTAGGGCCATGGATCTAGCTCAGTGAAAAAGTGTTTGTCTAGCATGTGTGAGGCCCTGGGTTCAATCCCCAGTACCACACACATGCACTGACCATCATTTATTAATGTTTATTGAATGAATTAATCTTTACAATCAATATCTCAGGAGGAGAACAGACATATGAAGATCATATTTTTAAAACAAAGTAAAATAAGGATTAACAAGTGTTACAATAGCCCCCACTTATCCATGAAGTCACCCCTTATCAGTGATTTTGCTTTATTTGGGTTCGGTTACCCAAAGTCAACAACATCTGCAAATATTAAATGGAAAATTTCAGAAATAAACAACTTACAAGTTTAAATTTTACTGTAGTATATTCTTCTAATTATCCTATTTTTCTATTGGTTATGGTTAATTTCTTGATCTCTTGCTTTTCATAACTTACAATGTAAACTTTATCACGGATGTGTTACGTATAAGAAAAAATACAGGGCTGGGGATTTAGCTCAGTGATTAGAGTGCTTGCCTTGTAAGCACAAGGGCCTGAGTTCGATCCCCGGCACCACCCCCCCCCCAAAAAAAGAAAAAATACAGTATATGTAGGGTCCAGCACTGTCCAATTTCAGACATCCATTGGCAATGTGTCCCCTCAGCTAAGGGGACTTTACTAATCATAAAATCCAAGTTTCACTTCATCTAAGAATTAACTTCTTATCTCAGGAGTGAAGAATAAATAAGATTTTGGTAGAAGACTCGAGTGATATGACAGGTGGACAGGACCTTACAGAGGAAGCAGATTCAATACAGAAAGCTCTTCTCCAGATCGGATGAGGAACACATTTGGAAAGCAACATCTCTGCCTAAAGAAGGTTTGACTAAAGACTGACCCTCAAATAGCAAAATGTACGTGATGCTCTCCAACCTAGAGGAAATCCAAAACACTTCCTAGTGCTGGAATATCCACTGTAACTATCTCAGGGATCAATCTTAGTTCTGAATTAGTTACCATGGAGACCATCTAAGTCTCAGGATTTTTTTCCTTAGTGATGTTCAAGAAAATGCAGATACTAGTATGGTTTCTACTAGATATCCCTCTAAAATCTCATGAAATCATAGGTGGGACATTTGGAGGGAGATTGGATTATAGGCCATTATAACTGACTTGCTGTTAGGAGGTGGAGCCTAGTTGGAAAATGTGGGTGTGATAATTAATTGTCGTGTCATTTTGAATGGCTTAAGAAACACCTATCGGATGAGTGGAGCATAGTTAATTCTGGCTGTGTCTGTGGATGACTGATGGGCAGAGTACAAACAGAGAAGAGAAGATCTACTTTGGATGTGGCTGGCACCAAGCACCAATAGGCTCGTAGCCTGAATGGAATAAAAAGGGAAAGAAGAAAGAAGTATCATTATTTTGCTTCTTCAGAGACGCTCCAGTCTTTACCATTGCCTTTGGATGTTCATCTCTGGTTCCTTTAGGCTTCTAGTGCAGACTCTTCAGCCTTCCAATGAAGACCCTTTGACTTTCTGACATGGACTCACACTGGGCTCAGCAGTGAGCTCCAGGCCTTCGACTTTCGACTGGATCCTCTGACTCTCCAGTGTGCAGATGGCCATTTTGCATTCTTTCTCCCCTGTTCCACAGGTGGCCACCATAACCCTGATTAGTAAATCATACATATATGATTTATACATGCACACGCACATATAATATGTATATATATTCCACAAAAAAACGTATACACAGTTCAACAGTTTGCCATACTAATAAATGTCAGGAAACTAATGGCCACTACTTTGAGCATCTTTTGAAATTGCAGAGGCCAAAGTTTATGTGTATTAATCTCATGATGTCTTAATAAACTTAGTATTAAAGTATTTATACACATTTTTCTTTTCCTGATGTATGCATTTTTTGGTTCTCTCTCTCTCCATATATATATACATACATACCTGTTCTCCTTGTGAATCCTAACTGCTACGATTTTGATACCAGAGAAGTGGAGTTGTTGCTGGGATGCTAGATATTCTATTTGGCTCCTTTCTTGGGATGGGGTGCTGGGATCAAACTCAGGGCCTTGCACTTGCTAGGCAAGCACTCTTACCACTCGAGCTAAATCTCCAAGGCCCTATTTAGCTCATTTCTAATTCTGGATGTTCTGTTTTTAACTCTGACTTTTTCTTTCTTCTGATTTTTATTCCTTCTTTTGTAGCTCTATTTTAAACATATTTAATTTTACCCAACCTGACTCTATCTAACACTCGTGTTAACTGAAATTCTGGGAATACCATTTTGCTATTTATTGTTTGCTAATTTTTGTTCAAAATGGATTTTCTTTGTATCTTGTAATTTTCTACTGTAATCTCATCATTATCATGAGACTGTGTCCTTCCAGAATAAGTTTGTGCTTGTTTTTGCTAGATGGTGGAGAATATTATCATTCCAACACCAACTATTTTTAAAGTCAGTTTATTTTTCAGTTATATTTTACACAGAATACAATTCACCCTTTATAAATACATTTGATGAGATTTTATCAATGTACACATTTATGTAACCAATGTATGGGACATTTCTATAGCCCAAAGAGCTCCCATCCAGCCCAATTTTTAAGATCATATGTCATCTTGGGGATTTCTGCACCATGCAGGTGTATAAGGTACTTATGTGAACCCTCTAACTCGATGAAATTTGAGTCTAGACGTTAACTTTTCCAAATAGATTTTTAAATAAACAAAACTCTGAATCTAGTCTAAGGCACACAAGCTTCCTATTATCTGTTTGCTGGTAGGAAGACAAGAATTCTTTCTAGTCCAGCTGTTCAATGTGAGGGAAATGTTTTAATAGTTCTGCTATCTTGTGGGTACCTTAGTGACACCTTCCTGCCACATATGGGCCCAAGGCCTCGAATCCTGATGAACATTTAAAACAAAGATCATAGTTAACAAGACCTACATGCTGCAGCTCCAGATTCAACTTCCAGACTTCTCTGGCTTCTAGTTCCACCTCTCTACCCTTTTTTTGACTCATCATACATACAGAAGGGGACACAATCATAAGTATACATCTAACTCAACACCTTTTCATGAGTGAATATACCTATGTAACAAGCACCCAGTAACAGAAAAAAAACACTACAGTCTCTTAAGGAGAATCATTATTTGGACTTCTAACAGTATAGATTAATTTTGCCTATTTTTGAATTACACAAAAATAAAATCACAAAGTGTGTTGGTTACTTCCTCATTGCTGGGACTAAAATATCCAACACCTGCAAGTTAAAGGAGGAAAGGTTTATTTCAGCTCACAGTTTGTAGAGGTTTCAGTCCATAGTTGGTTGGCTGCAAGGCAGGGTAGCATGGCAGACAGGCATCGCAGAGGAGAAACAGTCCATGACAGGGCAGGCAGGAAGCAGCAAGCCTGCCTTCGCGCTCTCTCTTTGAATTCCTTCCATCCAGGCTACAAGCCTATTGATTGGTGCCATGCTCATCCAGGGTTGAGCTTCTCTCCTCAGTAAATCTGTTCAGGCACACCCAGAACTATGCTAATCCAATTAGGGGACTAACTAAGGCCTCACACACCCTTAATCCATATTCACATCCCCTAGACGCAGCCACTTCTGAAAAGCCCCATATAAGCACAGGAGGCTTTGGGGAACATCCACATATGGACCATAACACAAATCATGTACTTTTGTATCTGGCTTCCTTTATTAGCATATTTGTGAGGCTCACTTATTACATTCCTTCATGTAGTTGTAATTTGTTCATTGTTGTTTCTACATATTAATCTACTGCACAAAATGTATTGGTTGGTGCTTATTTGTGCTGTTTCATTTTCCTCTCTGCTACTGGAAGCTGGGATTTTCCTTTAATTTCTTTTGGTTTCTTTTGGGTAGTAAGTAGGATTTAAAAAACACTTTTTGGTTGGCAATTCTAGATGGTCTGAATCAGAACAAATTTTAGATCTTACAGGTTGCCTGATCTCTGGACATATAAATCAGATGTTTCTTTTTGTTTTTTTTGCTTGCTGAAATTCTTGATTTTCAACTGGTTTACTTTAGCTGAACACTTAATTACTCAGACTGCCATCTGTAAAAATGCTTTTGATGCCTTTGAACCACTGACAAGTGATAGGGATGAGATACACAATTAATCTTGCAGTCAAGATCGCTGGCCAGGGTAGGATGTTGCGTTTCTGAGGTTACTCTAACAAGTGCAATACAGTATACTGAAAAAGCATGTTAAAGAAACAGAGTGGCTGAAGACTACACTAAGAACAGTACATGTGGTTGGTTGGGTCCAAGATCTCTGGAAATAGGAAATGAGAGGGAAATTCTCTTGATGACTCAGGGTTTTATAATCAATGTGTTGCCAGAAAAGACAATTCCGAATGGCACTGCCTTTGACCCGCAAAGTAATGGTCCTGCAACATCAGTAGTTCTCAGCTGGGGCATTCTGTCCCTCAGGGGATATTTGGAATGACTGGAGACATTTTTTGATTGTGTACAACTGGCATCTAGTAGGTAGAGGCTGGGGATGCTGTTACACATACAATGAGCAGGACTACTTCCCACAACAAAAATTTATCCAGTCCCAACTGTTGATATTACTAATGTTGAGAAACCTCTTGTTAGACCCAGGAACTAGACACAGGCTCCAAATCAAAGATATAGAAACACTATCAATGACCTTTCAAGAAATGATATCCCCACAGTGGCACATTCTATGTTTCCACTCAAATTCTGACACCGTGATAGCCAGCTCACTCTTGGCTCCCTCCAATTCTTTTAAAAAACATTAACAGTGGATACTGAACCTACCACAGCCATTGAGAGTTGGAATAAAATCACTTGGTTCTGATGTTAACATAACTAGCTGTGTATAGCAATTTGTTTCTAGCCACTAAAAATTGAACAAAAAATTCTCTATGACTGATGTTGTTTTATTATCAATAACACTAAATTTTTAAGCTATACTGTAAATTACTGCAAATATGGAATCAGAAAAACAAAGATTTTCATATTGTGTCTTGCAATTATACTACAAGGTATCCTTTTTCTTTGTTCATGAAATTTTGGGGCTTAAATTTAGGGCAAAACTAAATTTCATTATTTTTTCAGTGGAGCTGATTACCTTAACTTGCCCCTTCTTCCTCCAGGCAGCACATACTACTATCTATTCTTCTAATTCATTTCCCTTTGAAAGCTAAGAAGGAGTTTTATAATGATATTATTGGTTTTGTAACTGGTGTTTCCATTGTAATGCTATTACTGAACCAGTGTTGTGATAAATGGTCTGTTTATAAGGGAAAATCACTTTTACAAGAAGTAGAAAATTAGACACGCTTCTGGTTTGCGATAACAATAAAAACTGCAGCAAAAAAAAAAAAAATTCTCCAATTTATTCCCATCTGTATCAGCAGGGGAGCTTTAGAAGATGACTTTTTCTCTAAAGTCTCCCAAACACGATTATTGCCTACAAGTACCATGTCAAAATGCAGATTTCCTCCAAATCCTATTGAAGACCAATACATTAAGCTTACCATGACGTGGGCCCTTTAAGAAAGCCAGGCGCTTCAAACTCCACCCCTCTGCTGGTTTGAGGGTTTGGGCTGCTTTCTAAAGCAGTTAGTTTAGTGATAAAGCTAAGAGAGCTAATTTGCCCCCTGCTCTGCCTCCGAGGAATGTTCCTGCTGCAATAAACTCTAAAAGTAGAAGCCCTGAGATACTCTGAGTAGGGAACAATAGAACTCGTGAAGTGTGGAAGTCAGGCTGGCTCTAGCACAGCGCTCAATAAAGTGGACAGAATGCTGTCAAATCTGATTTTTCCTCCCACTGTGCTCTTCTGCTGGCCTTACTCTTCCACTTCACCCTGTGAGCGAGTTTTCCAGAAGCTGTTTCCAAATCAACAAGCTAGTTGTCTCATGTAACAGATCTGAACAGGAAAAGTGGGGAGAGAAATAAATTTCACTGAAAATTAAACTGGATCACTTGTAACAGAATTATGAGATTGGGAAAAATATATACATATATACCACAAGTGTTCTTTGTTGTTTTTTGTGTTTGCCTCTCTTAACACCAACAGTGACTGAGTTCAAAAGTCTCCTAGCACTACACTAAAAAATACCTAAGAGAAATTTGGGGTTTAAGTGCACTTGGTATGTCTGAATTGTTTGCTAGCAAAGCAGCCATCTTGGTAAAAGATGATGCCATTCGGAACACTTGGTGTGTTCGAGTTTATCCTGAGTACCAGTTTCTATGAGGCACTGAATAACAGGGTAGTCGCTATATCAAATTTAGGTTTACAGATAAGGGGGAATAGGAATAAGCAATCATGAAAGCTATCTCTTCATTCTTACCAACATTTTATAAACCTTTGAAACAGTTCAAAATAATAGAAAACCTTTTTTTTTTTCTAATTTCTGTTTCCCTGTGTTTGTTCTTCTGTTGATTAAACTTGGATAATAAAACTAGTCTGGTCAGTTTCACTTTCCAATTTTTATACGTAAGTGAAAGCTGTTTTGTGTCAACAGGATAAAGTGTTTAGAATCATCTCACCTGCTGGGCCTACTTCCTGCAAGCCTTTCTTGGGGAGGGAGGAAAATATTTGACTATCTTATGCCTCAAAGCTGGAACTCTGAATTATATCACATTAGAGTAATTAATGTTTTATTTTTACCTGCTGGAGTTTTCTACAAGTGAGCAAGATGACAGCAGCGTGTTATCCCATTTACTTAAGGCCATGTCTATAGCATAACGTTGTCTGCAGTAACTTTGGAAAACTGGCATTTGCGATGTGTTTCAACTCTTTCACAAAATAGTTCTCTTCTGTCTTTGCCTAGACAAATGCGTCTTACTCCTACCGCATGGCATGTGCTGGACACGTTTGAAAGACACAAAAAGAAAAAAAAAGAGTTGCCGCTTAAGTAAACGGTGGAGCGCAGGGCACTTTACGAGCTTATTAGACGGCGGTGTGTCTCTTCTGCGAACTTTCCTAACAAGGCTAACCTGTGGCTGCTGCTGTCGCGGCCCACGCGAGCCCACGCAGGGGGACTTTCTGTTTCTTCGGCTCTGCCCGACGCTTCCCGGGCCAGCACGCCGCTCCCGGAGAAGACACGACTGCGTGTAGGCGTGAGCAGACAGAGGGGACAGGCGCGAACGCGGCCGGCGGCCGGTGGGGCCGCCGCAAGGCCGAGGCTGCACGCCCGCGCCCGCTGACCTTTCCACGTGTCCCGGCACCTGCGGGCCCGGGGCGTCGGGTTTCCCCTCCCGGAGCGCGCGCGGGCCCCGAAGAGGCTGGGCGCCCGCAGGCTCCGCTCCGGGCGCGGCGGCTCTCCGGAAGCACGCGTGGCCGGGTGCCCGCGCGTCCCCGGCCCGCCGGCGGGCCCGTCCCCGAGCTGCGGCCGCGCCAGGCCGGGCGGCCTCGCGGGCGCGCCAGGCCCGGCGGGGCGGGCCGCGCTGCAGTACTGCCCGAGCCCGGGCGGGGTCTCTGTTCTCCGGCGGAGGAGGTCCCTCGGCCGCGGGAAGCGCCCTCTTTCTCTCGCCGCCGCTCCGAGTCTGCGCCCTGCTGCCCGGCGCCCCGCGCGGCGCTCCCCCGTGCTCGCCGGCGCCCGCTCCTCCGCAGCGCAGCCCTCGCCGCCGCCGCCTCCCTGCTCCTGCTCCGCCTCCCTCCCCAGCACGCCGCGGCCATGGCGGACAGCGCCAGCGAGAGCGACACGGACGGGGCGGGGGGCAACAGCGGCGGCTCGGCCGCCATGCAGTCGTCCTGCTCGTCCACCTCGGGCGGCGGCGGGGGCGGCGGCGGCGGCGGGGGCGGCGGCGGCAGCGGGGGGAAGTCGGGGGGCATTGTCATCTCGCCATTCCGCCTGGAGGAGCTCACCAACCGCCTGGCCTCGCTGCAGCAGGAGAACAAGGTGCTTAAGATCGAGCTGGAGACCTACAAACTCAAGTGCAAGGCGCTGCAGGAGGAGAACCGCGACCTGCGCAAAGCCAGCGTGACCATCGTGAGTGCCCCCCGGGGGCGCGCCGCAGCGCCGACCTCCGCCCGCCCGGGAGGGGCTGCGCCCCGACCCGGCCGCGCCGAGCTCCCCCAGACTCCGGGACGGGCGGGGAGCGCCCCCGTGGAGACTGGCTGGCCTGCGAGGGGATAGGGAGGTGTCCGTTCGGGGCCACGCGGGTCTGTCCTCCTCCGGGGCCCGGGGCCCTCGCGGGGTGCGGGTGCAGGCTGCTGGGGCAGCCACCCCAGTGTCCCTATCCACCTCCAGGGAGGAGGCCCCTCCGGGGCAGGGCTGGAGGCTGGCGGCGTGGCTTGGGGGGAGGGCGGGGTGGGAGTTTTTCGGTCTTAGTGTGTCTGAGGGGTGCGTCCAGAATGAGGAGGACCCGAGTGTGGGGAGGGGAGAGGAAGCTGGGATCTTTTCCCTGGGCCTGGCAGGAGGGGGTTGGGGTGGCGCAGCTAGGCTGGGCACTCAGCTGGCATCAGGTCGGCGTTGCTGGATCGCCCGGGGAGGGGGCGGGAGAGAGTGGCCGGGAATCCGGGAAGTGGAGTTTTCTGGCCAGGATCGAGAGGGAAGGGCGGGTACCCAAGCTAAGGCTCCTGCCTCTCTTGGAAGCCCTTTCCTTTGGGCTGAGATGGTGGGCGGTGTGCAGTCAGAAGAGTGCAGCATCTACTGGCTGGGACAGGGTGGGGTCTGAAACCACCATGAAGGGGAGCCACTGTGACTCTGTTGCCCAGCAGGATGTAGATGTGTTTGCTTCACTGGTGGTGGAGTGGTTGCCCCTGTGTCTGGATGGGCGATCAGGCCATCAGTTTTGTTTCTGTCTGCCCCCCACGCCGTGCTCCCCAGGAGAATGTAAGATTGGGTGTGTAGGTCGTTCTCCAGGCATTTAGAAAGGCCCTTAGAGCGGTGATGAGGCAAAACATAACTAGAAAAAGTACACTGTGTGCTGCCACCTAACATCTCTGCCGGCTACACATCATTAACATGCAGAATCCCCACACAGACAACGCTATTCAGATCAAAACAGTTTCCCAGCCAGAAGCAGAGAAGAAAATGTCAGGAAACCAAGAGGATAAGTTGCCAGAGTGGCTGTATGATAGCTGATTAAATGGAGAAAGAGGGATGGATTTGGGGAGGGTTTCAGGATCGCACCCTGAAAATGCAGTGGAACAAATTTAGGATGCCCTTGGCCCAGGGGAAAGTACTATTTAGGGTAGAAGAGTGTGTGTAAGGTGTTTCCCGAGAGCTAGTCTATAGCGAACTATATGGCTTTCTTGATTTGTGTAGATAGCAGGTTTCCAACACAGTTCCAGTGCGATCCGCCACCTGAATAGCAACTGATTTTGTGTAGGAAGGCACTGTGCACGCTTGAATCTTGTTCTGGTGAATGGAATTGGACTGACATTCATGCGTCTCCAGACTGTAAAGTTCTTGAAGTGCCCTTTTAATAGCAAGGGGGAGGAATTTGCAGAGGTAGCCACTTCCGAGCCTTCAGCTTTTTTGGCTGAGTGACTGCTGAGTAGGTTTTGAAAAGGGAGAGAATTTGGTGGAGCCCATTTATTTAGGGTTTGAGTTAGTAAATGATAAGTTTAATAATCTCTTAGAGATTGCGAGCCATGCAAAGTAATACAGTTTAAGGGATACTGAATCTCTAGCGTCTAATAGACAGTGTGCAGGTCAGGCTTTTTTTGTTTGTTTGGGAGGAAGGGACGGCGGGTGGAGAGACTATGAAAGGGTTATCTGTTTGACAGTTTAACCATATTATAAGTAGGTCTGTAAATTGTACACAAGCGTGTTAGCTTTCTGGAGATAAACACATCCATTCCTGATGTGCAAGATCAGAGACCTTCTGAATACTTGGTGCAAAGAATGTGTAAAGCGGTGGCTTTATTTCTTAGCAAGTTATCCCTCAACTAAGGGTGACATGCAGCCAGATGTCCTTGGCAAAGCATTGTGTGGCATTACCCAGTGAAGTTTAGGAATTGTTCAGATGGCAGTCTCCAAGGACCGGAAGCATCTCAGTTCTTCTTAATCTCTAAGATATTCAGGGAGACAAAAGTGCCTGTGGTTGCCCTGGTTCCCTCCTACTTGGCAGGTGTTACTAAGGAGCTAAATGACAAATGCAGAAAAGAGATTCCAGTAAGCTCTTGAGAATTCTGTGAACTGACCCAGGGTCCAGATTGTACTGGGGCAGGTTTGATCTCTAGGGTTTGTAATTTCGGGGAGAAATGTGTGTCCCTCATGAAATGGGCCTATGAATGTAAGAAATCTGTTGAACAACAGTTTTAGTGTTTGTGTCAAGTTGAGTCTGACTTTAAATATTACCCTTGCTAGTAAGCTGTCTCAGAAGTTTGAGACAAGGCTTAGATACTGGGTTAAGTGAAAGTCTTGCTAGATTTTTCACTGCTTTAGTTCATCTGAAGGGAAGGTGGTACAGTACCATAATCATATTACTCTTCTTCCCAGTTCTCGCCACCCGAAATCTATAGTGTATATTAAGGTGTGCAGTTGGATTCTTTGTGTCTGGACATATGTATACTGACATGTGTCCAGGATTATGGTGTCGTACAGTGTAGTTTCGCTGCCCTAAACTTTTTCTCCTAACTCCTGGAACCCACTGATCCTCTTACTCTACCCAGAGTTTTATCTTTCTCAGGATGTCATATAGCTGGACTAAGATAATATGCAGTCTTTTCAGATTGACTTCTTTCACTTATTAATATGCACTTAAAATTCCTGTTTTTAGGGTTTGCCTTTAGTGCTAAATAATATTTCATTATTTGAATGTAATCATTTATCCATTTACCTTCTAAAGGGCATCCTGGATATTTTCACATTTTGGCAATTATGAGCAAAGCTGCTGTAAACTACTCACGGTCAGGTTTTTGTGTGGAAAAACATTTCGTCTCACTTGGGTGAATATATAGGATCATGATTGCTGGAGTATATGGTAAGAATATGTTTAGTTTTTTAAGAAATTCCAAGCTTCCTTCCAGAGTGACTGGAGTGTTTTGCAGTCCTGCCAACAGTGAATAATAGTCACTGTTGCCCCACATTTTCACCAGCGTTTGTTGTGGGAGTGTTCTGGGTTTTGGACCTTCTGATACGTCATGGTATCTCGTTGTTGCCAATAGAACAGTGGTGGCGAACCTATGGCATGCGTGCCACAGCAGACTGTTTCACTGAGAGCTCTCAAAGGTTCGCCAATGCTACAATTGAAGTTCTAACTGGTGTTTTTTGGTGAATAAGTGTTTATTCCGATGAAGCTGCCCATTTGATAAAGAACTGGTTTCATGGGTCTTTGTTCTCAGCGTTTGTATAATGGAGGTAAACATCATCTATGGGGAAGAATGAACTGTAAGAAGACTCTCATCGGTGTCTGTAAGTGCCTGGTATATCTGGATCTTAGAGCTTGCCTCTAGTGCGTTTTATTTGGGGCATACAGGTAGAATGTTTTTAGTGAAAATCCATTTTCGCCCATTGAATCAGCAGTGGAAATAGACTTGTGATTATAGATCACAATATCTTTTTTTGGAGTGAAGGGAATAAATAAAAAACAAATGCTTCATCACCTGCTTGAGTAGGATTTTTTTATGTGAGACCAGGTCTTGCTGGCATATCCAGACTGTGATGGTGGGTCACACAATGCGATCATGGAATGTGATCGCGGAACGTGCGATCATGGAATGTGATCGCGGAACGTGTGTATCCAAAATGCCATTGTGGATTATCTGATTCTATGCACCAAAGGTGGGCAGGGGGTGGTTGTCTTTGCAAGGGTGAGGAAATACAATTATTGGTAGTAATTGGATGGCTGTGAAATTCTCGCTAGTTGCTGGTATTCTCAGTGGATAAGAAGTGCTCAGCTGGTTCTTTAAAGTATGTACCTTTCTAGACAGGTTCAGTATGTGTTCCGTTTTGAAGTAAAGACCTATAACAAACACATCAGTAGTATTTAACTGTCTTTTTCTGATTATAATATTAATCCTTCATTTTAGAAACTTAGGGAAATACAGACATAGAAATGTTTTGAAATGATAGTAGAAAAACATGTTAGTGAGGTATAATTAACCAATTATTTTAAATATTAATGGTACAATGGTTCCTTTACCGATAAAAGAAATTCTGTAGTTAGTGTTGTGTATTTTGGGTTATTTACCCTAGAAGCCTGATGCACTATTTTCCACTTTTTGTTTTGGCAGACTCTCTGAAGCTGTTAAATTGGCATTGCCCTTGTAAAAAGGCATGGTATCTTTTTTTTCCCCTGTATAAAAAAAAATTTCTTAGATTATTATGGAAACATTCAACTTTCAACACAACTTTGAGGAAAATCTGACTTCACAGTTAGGTCTAACCATACTTAAGTTTTCTTAATGAGGTTACTCTTATGTGTTTCTTCCGCGTTTAAAGTTTTTCATGTTTTTAGTTACCTTCTGTGTGTTTCATACAATCTGTTTGAACTTAACTTAAAAACGGGGCATGGGGATTTAGCTCAAGTGGTAGAGCACTTGACTTGCGTGCGCAAGGCCCTGAGTTTGATACCCAGCGCCCAAAAATCCCAAAACAAAACAAAACAAAAAAATGAAAGCCTTCAGGTGGTTATGATGGTCTTTTACAGTGATCATATGTACTTACCGGGAATGAGGAAGGGTTAGAAAATCTGCTTGGTGATGACTCTTGTCCAGAGGACCAGACAGACTGGTCGAAAGCAAAAATCTGAAGCACTCATTGCTTAAAAACCTTGAGCGGTTCCCCATTGGCTTCTGGATCCAGGTAAACTTTCTTTACCAGGCTTTGCACAATTGGCCTTTACTTCCTTTACAGCCACGTTGCTCTTGTGCATTAGCAGGTGTGCCTTCTTTAAGCTCTTGCTCATGTGAGCTACCGTGAGAGCTTCACTAGGGTCCCCTGGCTCCTCAGGGAGGTACTCTTGCCCTCAGATGCTCTTTGCTCTTTCACCACCCTCTCTGCCTTGTAAGTTCAAGTAGACTGTGCTGCCTCCCTAACCCAGATCCCTATCCGGTATGTCCTGGCACTGCCAGTTTGTCAGCCACGTACTGGGATTTGTGCTTTCTGAGGCAGCTCCTTAGACTCCACCTGTTTCATCCCACTCCTCACTGCTTGGCAGGTGGGAGACACTTGTGGAGTTGTCAACTTTGTTTCAGAGGCGTGGGAGGTGTGTTTGTGCTTTTTTCTAGGGTGAGGGTGCTGTCACTTGCACCTTGTATTCCCAGAGCCACTCTTTGGCTGTAACAGGGGAACATCCTCTTCACTATATTAAATAGATGGGATGGGAGAGTGGATACATTATATACTTTGGGACCACTGAAATTAGCATGTTCTAAGTCCTCCTCTTCTAGCCATTGGTGATGATGTCGGCTACTTTGTAGCATAGACTGGACTTTCCTGATACATTTCATGGGGGGGCGAATGTCTTTAGGTTCACCCTTTCAAGGGTTCTAAGCAAAAGGTTAGAGAAAAAACTGAAGCTCTGTTGGAAGTGTTCGTGTTCAGATTTGTTGTCTTGTTTTGCGGCATGGTGACAGATGGGTCCAGGTGTTTTCTGTGACTTTCTTTAATGCTGAAACAGCCCACAGGCACCTCTAGGAAACATTGTGTTCCATCATGGGTAAATGCGTCAGTGCAAGTGCAGATGACCTGAGGCTCTGGTTGGGGAAGGATCTGAAAACAGACTGGAAGACTTGATTGCTTCTAGTTGTCCAGGTCCTCCTGTGACTTGCACAGTAAGGGAGGAGCTGTTGATACGATGTATTTGTTCTGTGTGGTTGTTTTCCCCTTAAATCATCTCTTGCAGAGATAATTACATTTACACCTAGAAATGTTAATCCTTGCTTTTAAAATGCAGCAAGACCAAGGAGTAATGGTAATCTTTCTTGTCCCCTGTGCATAATTTTTTCCTCAGTGAGTAGGTGTTGCCTTTTGTTTTCAATTACAGTACAGTTGCTTTTAGATATATTGAGTTATTGTCAGACTAACAAAGTAAATGCTCACAGGTTCAGTATGTTCCTGCTTTCTGGTGGTTGCAGTTTTCTTGACGTGGGAAACTAATGCTCTGGAAAACTTTTCTCATCAGATCTCCGAGTGATGTTACTTACAGCCGCCTCCTACTTCTCCAAGACTGTTGGGTTTTCTTACCTTTATGACTGTCACATTCACAGCTATGAAGTTGAGGTTAACCTTCAGACCAGTAAATTTACACATCTCTTTGTGTAAATTCTCTCTTTTAGGGATAATAAAACTTAAATAGGTGAAGGAGGGGGGCCACACAGTGTGTTTGATGGTGATTTAGACTTAACCGTCCCCTTTACTTCTCTCTAGTAGATCTAGTATGTGGACTGCAGTTTGGTGATTGAAATTCATCACAGTACTCCCTGGTTTAACTCTAGGAAATTTTCTGTGATCCCTCCCCTGACCCTAACAGCTTTGATTTTCAGAAAGACACAAATGGCATGTAATAAACACAGCCTTAAACAGTAGGATTTGCCTTTCAGGTGCGTATTCATGACCTGCTATGTGCCAGAGCATCAGAAGTATCTAAACACAAAATATCCTAGCAAGGTTTGTACCTGACTTTCAGTTCAGCCCCAGCTGGGTGCGCAGGCAACGAACCCCTGGGGTGGGGGTGGGGGGTGGATGTAGTCCTTTTCTTTCCAGCCCAGAGGTTTGGAGAGAACATGCTAGCAAGAAAGAAGGTTAGGGAAAATACCAAACAGGTTCTGAGGAAGGGCACTTCTCCCTTTTGCCTTCCAAAATGAAGTTCATCTATCTCGGCAAACACCTTTAAGGAAAACAGTGTGTCAT
This sequence comes from Hystrix cristata, assembly GCA_004026905.1. NCBI lineage: Eukaryota > Metazoa > Chordata > Mammalia > Rodentia > Hystricidae > Hystrix > Hystrix cristata. Next base: position 109,604 of record PVJO010001332.1, read on the forward strand.
ATTCTCTCACAGTTTAATTAGCTTGTAGTTTGTTTTGTAAGGATGATGGAGAGAGCTGTTGCCCAATTTGTGCTGAGGAAGCACAGGGAGGCTTTTTGTTTTAATTTTCCTTTTTATGTGGTGATGATTGAGCAGAAATGTCGTTAATGTTTTAATTTCTTAATTTGCATCTGTCGGTAGATTCTCATTATCTAGGTGGTTTTTCCTCTATTGTTGTTATTCTCTGGGGCCCACCCATGTTCCTCTCATGGAATATAGTTGGAGGAACCCAATTTCCCATGCTTTTAATCTGAAACTATGTGAAAGCAAAGACTTCTTATGGTACATTTAATTAGAGATACTATTTTATGGGCAGTTTGGAATTCCACCTTGTTTAAAAGGCAGTGCTGACGGATGGTCTAATCTCACACAGCTGTTCCAGACCAGTCCAGCCTCTGCGGGTGCCAGGTATATGTATGTCCAGAGTGATCTGCTTAATGCCCACCAGCGCGTCTCAGGGCTCTGAGTATCAGATGGAGGCACTTGATCTGGAGGAGCGGAGGTGGGATGTTCAGCCTGAGATAGGTCATAATTTTAAAAAGTCTTCCACAAAGGAAAGAGAAAGGGGAAGGATGGAAATAGCATGGATTATGGATGAGCTCAAGAAATGTCTTAGAAATCTAGCAACCTGCATAAAACACTTCTCATGTTGCTTTCTTTGGCAACCATTTGAATCTTTTGAGCTGTCTGCCATTTGACACTGAACGAGAGGGGCTAAAAGGGATTGGTTGACAGAAAAATAATTATCCTTGTGCCTAATATAGAAATCATGCATGAAATTATTTGCGTTGTAATGATTTTTTGCCCCAGTTATCCTGACCTTCCAAGTTCACTATAACTTTTACTCTCTTCAGACTTTTTTTTCTTTGGCGGGGGGTTGGATTCTTCCATTGGCCAGCCTTTATTCAAATAGAGATATTTGTTGAATCAAAATATTATCTCTGTTTAGTAGCTCCAGATTACAGAGACAGTACACTCTGAGGAAAAAACAAGAGCTAGGTGATTTTAATGTCTTTGTTACCAAAATATAGGGTTTTAAATATTACTCCATGAAGTAAACAGTTGGGCTTTTTCAGGTTCATATCACCACCTGCCAAGGGGTTGTGTCTTTGGGAAAGTGTATGAGCTATATGAAACCTGAATGCATTGAGTTTATTATGGAGAAACATCCAGAGAAGAGGGCCAGTGACCATTTTTTCCTTGCAATTTTTTTTTACTATAGTACAATATACATGATATATAACTCACCATTTCAGCCATTTTAAGTGGCTGAAGTACATTCACAGCTTTTGGAATCATCACCAGGATCCATTTCCAGAACTTTTTTTTTTATCATCCTAAAGAGAAACTCTGAACCTATTAAACAATCACTCTCCATTTCTCCCTATCCTGGTAACCTCTATTTTATTTTTTGTGGTTCTGGAGATTAAATTTAGGACCATGAGCATGCTAAGCAAGTGTTCTGCCACCAAGCTGCACCTCCAGCCAAAACATTTTTATTTTTTACAAGAAAATCTCTGATCTACAAAAGCAACTAGGCGTTTTTTATTGTCTTGGCATTGAAGTTGTCAGTTAGGACCTAAATTGTTGTAATGCAAATGCTGTTCATCTCTTGCTCCAGCTTAAATTCCTAAGTTTGTATTGCTTATTGGTTATTCTATATCTGGTTCTTCTCTGTCATGCAACAAACATGTAGGGTGCCCCACCCTGGGCTTGGCACCTGATGCCCTAATTGCTAGTGAGGATAAGCACCCAGATATGGAAAATGCTAGATGCAGAATTACCCACAGTCAAGGTCTGTCCTTCAGGAGAGAGTAAGGACTTTGACTTAATATCTCAGAGATGATTGTGGTTTTTTTAGTTCATTTTTTATTAGTACATGTTTGCGGTTCACAATGATAGCGTTCATTACGGGGAGTTTGTATACTTACATAACACATCTTAATTCTTTTTTGTCCCTTTCCCTTCCTTTTCCCCCTGTTTGTGAAAGCTCTATTTTCAATTTTTTTCTCTTTTTAAAAAATCCTGCTGGGGGCTGGAGATTTAGCTTAAGTGGTAGAGCACTTGCTTAGCAAATGCAAGGCCCTGAGTTCGATCCCTAACACCTTCCCGGCCAAAAAAATCCTTCTCTTCCTCTCTATCCCTTCCCCATCTCTTGTTCGCCTTCCCATTTGAAACAGTTCTTCCTACTTCCTGATATCTATCCTCTATTTTGCTCCTTATTTCATTTTTAAAAAGTGATATGTGTTGTAACTATTGTCTTGGTAAAGTTTTAATAAACTATAATTTAAGAAAACGTAAAGTAAAAGCTCGAAGTATTTTTATTCACTAGCATTGTTCCACTTCCAAATCTTTTACTATTACTGTGATGTAGCTAATGTTTATCAGTGCTCAGGGTGGGATAGGGACTGTGCAGAGGCTCGCATACATCCTGTTTTAATTTCAGCGCCATCCCATGTGATCAGTACTACTACTACTTGCGTCTTCGGGCCCATAGAGATTGTGCGATTTTTCTGAGATCTCGTGGTTATCAGAGGGGGCTGGGATTTGAACCTAGGACTTCGGATCTTAAGCACAGGGCAGCACAGCCTGTAGGAGAGTGGGATATAAATTAATTTCAGGACACTTTTATCTCATCCGGTTGTGGACATTTTCCTGTTGAGTTCTTCACAGTTCTCTTCCTTAGTTAGGGTAGTCACTAATTACTGCCCCATTCTCACAGCAAATTCCCAGAGGCTGGGCCGAAGGGAGTGTTGCTAGGGTAGCGATTCTCTGACTGGGAAAAGCAGCAGCCATAAAGCGTGTGCCTTCAGTGTGTGTGGGACGGTGTCGCTCCTGTCTGGCTGTCCTGTACCCCAGTATCAGGCCATAGTTATTCTGCGCCTGCACGTTGTCCTATATATGTTGGTACATTGCCAACTCTCTAACAACACGACTATCTGAATGTTGCCTCCACCCATTCCAGTCTGGAATCAATTTCTTCTTTCATGCTTATGTGAATCTACTGCTTAAAAATAGTCTGATTAGGAGAGTACAAGGTGTTTTTTGGGGTTTTTTTTGAACAAATATTGAGCACCTGCTGTATGCCTGGCCATGTTTCTGCACATAAGAACTGGGATGAGATTGTGCTGGGGGAGTTGGTGGAGGGCCCTGAGTCAACCTGGGTGTGGGGACCATACACAGTCAGAGGTCTCTGGATGGCGCCACCCCTGTTCCCTCAGTGTTGGTTGCTAGGTGTCGGGACAGTGTGGAGGAAGTGTGTGGCCCATCAGGGGATGTACAGGCCCTGTGGGACGTGGGTGTCAGTCAGCTGAGGTTTTAGTTACCTTAATGCTTTACTCAGTTATTGGATTTTGGTTTAAAGCAGCAGTCAGTAGGGTTGGTACCTATCTTGCTCCTCCGATCTCACTGTTGTTTTGAGAACCCAATGAAATGGTATATGTGAATGTTTTGTTAATTTGTGGTTGATTCCTATAGAAAATGGTATTAAAGCTTATTAGTATCCAGCCCATCCTCACACTTTATATTGTCCAAAATACATTTCAAAATCAGTCATGCTGTAGATAATCCTGTGAGAGAACCACAGGAAAATAATCTCTGGGAACAAGGAGAGGGAATTTGGACCAGCAGCAACATGCCTGGAAACCTCAGGCTGGGAGCCCTGCAGCCCAGTTTCTCTGGGCTCGCATTTCCATGGTACAGACCTAGGGATGCCCTGGGAATTTGGCTGATTTCCTGGGGCTTGCTGAGTCCGGATAAAACTGTCATGTGTGTCCCTGGTAAAGGAACAGGACTGCGGGTGGCACACACTTCCTGAAAGATGTTATTTCCCTGTAGGTCACTTCTAGGGCACTTTCCTTTATTTCTTGAAACAGGAGCCACCTTGAGTCTTTCCTTGTTTTCTGATTTCAGCACTGTAGGCAGAGGGAGCTCCTCTGAAGTGTGACTTTTGACCCTGTTTTGTGAGGGCCTGGATTCCAGAAAATGGTCTTTGATGAGCCATGCCCCAGTGAAACTTTTGCTTAGCTGAGGTAAACAGAAACCAGATGATGGAAGGACAGCCTGAAGGTGTGATCCAGGTGCAGGTCTGTGAAGGAGAGTAGTTTTCTTTTGTTTGCAGGAGCCTCCTCAGATGACCCATTTGCTTTCTGTTGCTTCTGGATCTCTCCAGAGCTGTAGTATTGGTATCTTGGGACTTTTTTAGGGTTGAGGAACACACCTTTCACCAGGACTTGAATGCAATTTTATTGGCCCAGTGTGAAGGCTTTGGGGACAGTGCAAGAGGAAATGGAGCATGCTTTGTCTGATTTAGGCACTCTACGGAATATAAACAAGTCATCTTTAACCCAGGAAGACCCATTGCCTCTTTATGAGAGATTGCAGGGGTCTAGCCAAGAGCCTTGCAGCCTTTTGGTTTCTATTTTCCTCCCTTCCAGCCTGCTTGTCTGAATGCCTTGCTACTGAACTTCCTTTTAGGTGAGGGTTATTAGCACTAATGAGAGTAATCTCTTCTTTGGTTGGCTGTTACTTGGCTCCAGAGCCTTACAGCTCTGGGTCATCGGTACCTGCTGAGTAATGTGAAGAGGGACTTGGAATTCACTTGTTAACTTGCAGCGAAAGCCGGTGGGCTTTATTGCTTTCTATAAGCATAATGTATTTTTCTCCAGGTCTCAAAGTCTCCTATAGGTTCCACTGCTTTTGTTTTTATGCATTGCTGATTAACATCTTCTATTAGACTATCTAGGTGAACTGCTCCTCTTTTTTTTTTCTTTTTTGTGGTGCCAGGGATCGAACTCAGGGCCTTGTGCTTGCAAGGCAAACACTCTAATCACTGAGCTAAATCCCCAGCCCCACTGCTCCTCTTTTTGATTTCATTTATTAGGTCCTTTCTGATTTTCCACCCCGCCCAGGGTTCCAGTTTGGGTAAGAACTTGGTATGATGGGGAGAGACTTGGAATCAGGTAGGGTTGCCACAGCTAGCAAATAAAAACAGGAGGCACCAGCCATACTGAAGTTTCAGAAAAACAATTTTTTAGTATACATATGTCCCAAATATTGTACTATTTGTCATTTATATAAACTTGGAACTGAATACTGGGCATCTGGTGTTACAGATGTCAGTTCTGCTCCTTCCTAGCTGGTCCTGGGATAATGGAGCTGACCCGTGAGCCACCTTGCTGCTTTTTCTTAGGATCACTTCTTTTTAGCTCTCCGGGTTTGTGGATAAATGACGGAACTTATGAAGGCCCACAGAACCTTCATCTTGATGTTCTTAAAGATGTTCTTAAAAGTGTTCTTTTCCCTCTTTATCCACTGATTGTGAATTTGCTTCTTGCCAGTCTTCTTCTCTTCCGCCCTTCCGGACTCAAGACCAGGCTGCTGCCTCGCAAGAAGGCAACCCAGTGTGCACTCCTCGGTGGGTTCTTGGGTCCTCACAGGATGCTGGCTCCTCTCAGTCGCCTGCTCCCAGTTACCGCTTTGTGCTTTCTGTCCTTTCACTCTTGACTTCCTTATTTCTCCCTGCCTAGAGAGGCTTTGACTGTAGGTCTCAGGTATCTTCCTTTACTTAGCCACACGATATCAACCCTCTCTTTTCATCTCCTTTTTCTCCTGAGCTTGCGATGACCCTGGGGCACTTGGGCCTCTTGGCATTTCACCGTCTGTGGGACCAGGCATTGGTCTTGTATCCTTTTGAGACCTCATTTTTCTCCTCAGTTTGCTGTGGAGTGTTACAGGTGTCCCTGCTGCTGCTTCTGCCCCTGCACCTTCGCACACTCACTCCCCACTCTGATAGCAGTTGGGCTTGAGACCTCTGGAGTAGTCTGTAGATGTGACTAATGAAGCCAGTGTAGTCTAGCTTGTTTTAGCCCTTGAAACAAAACTGTGGGGTGTACTTATTTCAGCTTTGCAGATCAAGAGAGCCAAGGTGCAGAGAAGTCAATTTGCCAGGGTCATATGGCTGGTAGACGGTGGGTTTAGGATATGCCAGCCGGGCTGTGGAGCCTCTGTTCTTAGCCACACGGTTGTTTTTCTGTGATCATTTGAAGTTGCGAGGATCTGAGAACTTCCTTGTAGTTCACAGTATGGCACAGTTTTGTTTTTTTTTAAAATTAATCAAATTTCTTGCCCTTTAGGCAGTTGCTCCAATTTTGAGGTGGTGAATCCTTGTCAGTTTCTCCTCAGAATTCTTCCTCTGTTCCTTAAACTTATTTTCCAAAGTATTCTCTTGTGGTCTCTTCTGTAACTTTTATAGATTATGAAATGTCTAAGTGCTTATTTAACTTAACAGTTTTTAGACACCTGCTGCCAGCTGTAAGCTTGAGATGCCCTTTCCTAGGAACAGAGCAGGCTGTGAATCAACAGCTGAATGCCCTCTCCATCCAAAGCCCAGGAAAGCTCCACACCTGCTCTGAAGGGCCTTAGAGGTCATGAGAGAGGCAAGTGTAAAAGCTGTGACAACACTACGTGAAGGGGGGTGGCCAGGTTGTTATTCAAGATGCACGTGGGAAAACAGAAACCACACGGGGAGAGGGGAAGAGAGAGAGGAATGTGAGTTATGCCAGTGGCAGAGTCGCTGGGGAGTCAGTGGGCGTTCACAGATAGGCAGCGGACAGCTCGGGGCTGGACTAGCAGGACACCACTCCACTTCTGCGCCACCTCCGGAGGATGAAGGGGGAAGTGGTGTTACCAAGAGAAAGCTGGAACTGCAGGGAACCTTGGAACTGGGATCCTGTCCAAGGTGGTGAAGCGGGAAGCACCCTGGATTCTCCCTTCCACCCTCCTCCTGCCAGTGCCTCTCACTGAAGGAATCCAGTTAGAGGCTAACTGACTTTGAGAACCGGGACATGTGGCCTGTCGAGGTTCCTTTCCCCCAGTCTTTACAGACCAGGAGAAGGCGTTGGAGACATCTTGGGCCCAGCAGACCCAGGACTTGCTCAGGAAGAAGCGAAAATGGATTGATACTGGAAGATCTGGCCTGGGCAGTTACTGAGCACTTTGCAGATGACAGGATGTTGGAGGACCCATAGGTTTTTAATGTCTCAGGAGGACGTGAATAATGGGCATTCCAGAGAGAAGAAATACTGGACAGCATGGAAGCTTGAAAGAGCAGGCTCCATGTGGAGTACCCCATGCCCCGAAATGGCTGGATTGACACTGGAGGTCTTTCTTGTCTCTTGTTTCTCTTCTGAAGGAGCCCCTGTATCAGTTAGGGTTCACTAGAGGAGCACATTTAATATTTTAAAAAAGCATCTATGTATATGTATATGTATTTATATGAAGGATTTACTAGGCAGGCTTACAATGGCCTCCTGCAGAATCAAAGGTAGAGGAATGCAAAATGGCTGCCTGCTTGCTGGGGAGCCGGAAGATCCAGTTGCAGGTCGAAAGCCTGGAGCTCCCTGCAGAGTCTGGTGTGAGTCTGTGTGGGAAAACCAAAGGGTCTGTGTTGGAAGCCTGAAGAATCTATTCTGGAAGCCTGAAGGAACTGGAGACTAGTGTCTAAAGGCCACGGCAAAGACCAGAGGTCCTCTACAGATACAGTAAAAGGAAGACTTCCTTCCTTCCCTTTTAATCCGTCCAGGCTACAGGCCTGTTGGTTGGTGCATCCAAACCCAGGGTGAGGCTGCTCTCCTCAGTTGCAACCTACTGTCAATCATCCACAGACACAGCCCGAGTTTTACCAGTCTTGCTCAGATCAAGTTAGCATATTGCAGTTAATAATCACAGTGAACAACCACAGCTCCGTGGAATAAAATGCTTTCTCACACACCGGTGTTGTCATTTAGTGCTGACATTCTACAGGGGCTCCCAGCACGAAGCTGTGCACCTGAATATATCGTCCAGGCCGGCTGTTTCTGACACAGCACGTGCCGCTTAACCAGTGGCGAGCGGCCTGCGGTGTCCCAGCAACACTGGGAAGGAGTTCATGGCCAAGAAAAGATCCATTTGTGATGAGTGAACGGTGCCTGGGTTCTGCGCTGCCCCAGGGCCCCAACTTTTGAGGGGCTGCTGATGCCCTTGTGGGAGAAGATGGCCACCCAAGTCAGTGACTTCAAGGGTTGGAGAGACAGCTCAGTGGTAGAGTGCTTGGCTAACAAGTGTGAGGCTTTGGGTTCAAACCCCAATACCACAAAAAACAAACAAAACCCACACAGAAAGTTAGTAACTTCTAGGCCTTGTCTCTTAGCTCTGAATGCCTGGCACTCCTTCAGACTGTTAGAGAATGTTTCTCACATTTCCCTACTGTGAAATTTCTTTTTGTGATAATGGATTTTTTTAAATAAACTTTTTCTTCTTTATAGCCATTTTCAAGCATACACAATAGAATAAATTTACCAACTACTAGCTGTCCTGATTATTAACACATGCCAAACTTGAAATATTTTCACCCATACATAATTCAGTTTGCATCTCTGATAAGGCCTCTATAACCCCGATACCATTATTCCATGTAAAAAAAAAAATCAGCACTATTTCCCCTCTAAATTTGCACTTGAGAAGTAAACAGCTTAGTCTTTTCTAGGCTCAGATGTGTTATTCTTGCCTCTCCCTCTGCTTTAAGCCTTTCAGTCTGTGCCCTGAGGCTTCCCAGGGCTCTGTTGAAACTCCTTTCCCCCCAGAGCTGTTGACAGTCGATTGTGGGACCTTTTACCTTTTGCCCTGTTTTCTGGTATCAGTCCTCAAGCATCTGAGTCACATTGGTTTTGCCCTCAGCAAAGGTAGTAGGGCCCATGTCCCAGCTCCGCAGTACGTGGCAGTGTGAATTTCAGGTTGCCACCTGGCCTTTGTGGCTCTACTGTAACGAAATCTGAAATGAAGGCATCTGATGCAGTCTTTCCTGGAGGCTTTTACTTAGAAATGTCTGATGAGTGTCGTGCAGGACTGAACCCCAGGAAGATGGACCGGCGTCTGTGATTTCCAGAGTCTGGTGCATTTACTGTGAAGCCTGGAGGAGCGGAGAGCACCGGACAGGAAGCTGTGGGCAGGGTGTGCAGACAGAAGTCTCCTGGACAGGTAGACAGGCAGGCAATCTTTGTCCAGAGTCTAGCTCCAAAATCTGCAGCTCGGCAATGTCTATAGTGTTTTCAGTTAAATTATTTCAACCATGTCTCCCAGCAAGTCTGGGAGTAGGTATTGTCAAAACAAAGGATCCAGGGCTCAGGTGATGCGTTATTAATACGTTCCCACCAGCTGGAACCACAGGAGGTGCATGCGTGGCTGTCCCCTTGGGGGCTAGTACTACTAGTGGTACAAATAGATCTAATCACTTTTATTGCCCATTTTACTAATAAAATTAATAACAGCCACCTGATGGGACAGTCATGCATGTACCACTGATGGTCTAAGCTGCCCGGCAGTGAGACATGAATGTGTTAAATTATCCAACAGGAAACAGTCCTGGTAAATAGACAGATGGGATTTCAGGGTGGGCAGCCTACTCAGACCAGGGTTCTTTCTCCTCTTTTAACTCTTTGTCAGAGAAGGAAAAGAAAGAGTCTGATAGTTGAACGCTCAGGAACAAAGGGAACTGAATTCCAAAATTCCTAAGCAATTCTAAAATGGTTTTTTATCCAGCAACAAAGTTTAGGAATTGCCAGTTCATACATTTATGAGTATTAATTTTCCCTGAGGTTTGGAATAATGCTGCCCGTGAGAACATTGACTGATTGGGGATGGAATCTAGAGCTTTGAATTTGAGCTATACCCCAGCCTTTTCTCTTGTTTCACTTGAATTTTTGGAATAGGAAAGTCATCATGTAGTATTCTCTTCCCTTCCTTTAACACAAAAGGTAGTGCACGCTTTGTGCTGTGCTCCCTCCCCCACTTACACATGCTCTGGAAAATTTTCTGCATTGGTGCACTGATTACTCCCCACCCTCCTCCTTTACAATTGCGTGATAATCCATTTTGTAGCTGTCACTTAGTATTGGGCATTTATTTTCAGTCTTTGGTTTCTTAACTTTGGCAGCAGTAACTTTGAACATGGATCATTTTGGGTGTGGGTCGGTGTATCTAAAGGGATAGTTCCCTAAGCACATGTCTACTGGCCACTTTCTTAAACCATTTCCTTACACGGGACTGACTCACTTAATTTTCACTTCAGTCTTCTGAAGTAGCCAGTATTATTCTTCTCATTTTATGGGTGAGGAAACTGAGGCTTAGGCAAGGGTTTAGTGACTTGACCAAAGTTACACGACACCAGAGATTGACAGAGCCAGAATCTATGCCCAGGAAGGCTGACTTCAGAGGAATTCCTTTACTTTCTGATACTACCTTTCTAAGTTCCGGAAAGTAATAGTGGTGGCTCCAATCCCCTATACTGTGTATGCATACTGGGAATAGATGTTGCCAAAGTGCTCTTAGCAGGGATTGTTCTAATTGACACTTCCATTAGCAGGGTGTGAGAGAGGGAGCACTTGTGCCTTCACGCCGCTGTCAGAGGCTTTTCTCAAACTTGGTTTTGCCAGTCTGGTAAATGGAAGATGGCATGGTGTGGTCTTCTCTCAAGGGAGTGGATAAACATCTTTTCCTGTGCACGTCAGAGCTGTTAGTAGCTCTTTTTTTCTGTAATTGCCTAGCTCATATCCTTTGTCTATTGGGACCTTCGTCTTTGTCTTACCTATTTTTCTCAGCATTCTTTATATTATAGTGATGTGCCCTTTATTCAATTTTGACTTGCAAACTACTTGTCAACTTTTATGTCCCCCCCACTTCCCGCCTTCCCGCCTTTCCACCTTCCTGCATCGATTCTTTGCACTGAGCTGCATTTTGAGACAGGTCTTTGCACTGAGTACATCCCCGTTACTTTTTGAGACAGGTTCTTGCTAAGTTGCCAAAATGAACTTGCCATCCTCCTGCCTCAGCCTCTCAGAACTTGAGGGGGTTATATGTGTGCACCATCATTCCTGGCTGTTTTATACTTTCTTAATGTCATGTGTGACCTACAGGAAATATTGCTAAGATATAATGGCAAAACTTTACTTTTTTGAAAAAAGTAGTGGACTACTGTGTTTTTATTTAAATGGATTTAAGAGATTCAGAAGAAAACATAGATGTAATGATGCTAAATATTCTTTTAAATTACAGTACATTGAATTAATTACTTGAACTCACAGCTGTACATTAGAAGCACATTTCCTGGTATCTTCCCCCCACCCCCGTCTTTCTCTATAATTATACTTCATAGTTCACGTAAGATCTTTGATTAGGATAAATTTCTTGGGACCAGTTGATCAGTTATTGATTTGTTTGCATTTTGGATAGATTATTGTGCCTTTTTCTCCCTTCAAAATCTTCTCAAAAGGAGTCAAGTTTAATTGGCATTATATCTCCACCCTGGTCAGTTTCTGGCTCTGTTTATCTCGTGGTTTTATTTTACTCTGCAGTATTTTCCATTTCTCTTCCTCAAAGGTAGGTTTAAAGCTGTGGACCTTAAATTTAATCTCCTTCCACAATGGCCAATCTTCTTGCTCATCTCACAGACCTTATGAGGATATTCTGTGTGTCAAGTTTTATGCTAAAGTTTGGGGACAGTTCTTTCTTTTTAGAGTTTATATTCTAGCAAGGTAAGATAGGCATCTGACTACCGATTCACAGTTATAGCGTTAAAATTGTGAGATACGCTTCAAAAGAGAGGCCTGTGGTTCTTGGAGGGAATTGAGCTGGCGTGTTGGGACAGCCAGGGAGAGTTTCTTGGAAGTGACGTGTAGGCAGCCATCATCTGTATGTAGCTTGAACAAAAAGTTAATCATGCAGAGCACTGGTCAGAGAATGTTCTGGGGCAAGGAAACAGGTTATGCAAAAATCCCGAAAGCTACAGAAGCCTAGCAAGTTTGAGGAACTGAAAGATGAGGGAGGTCAGGGTATGATCGGGATGTGGCCTGAGGAGGCATCTGTAAGTAGGTGGGGCCACATCCCACAGACTCAAGTTTGAATCTCGAATTAGACCCCAGACTTGAGTCTAATTCAGGAGCAATGCTGGCATCTGTGCCTTTGAAACTAGGATTAGGTTTTTATTCCTGGGGCCGTCCCAATCTAGACCGTCTTTGCTTGAAGACATTTAGCCTTGCTTTAATGTGTTCTTTGTTGGTTTTTCATTAGGATATATTTTTCCAGTAGGCTCCATGGTTTAAAATTCAGATGTAGCAAAAGAGTCATGGCTTGCTAAGCAAACTTCACACTTGGCTGGCACATCGAAGAAGAAATTAAGATGGAAGAGCTATAGGTACACTGCAAATGGATTTCTCTCTTCTTCTCCCTGCTTCACTCTTTATCCTCTGCCCTTTCTGTGTTGAAAGACAAGTAGCCCATTCTTTGCTTTCCTTGTGCTTTGAGAAGAACATACATTCTACCAACTCCCCGTTTTTCTTCCCTTCAATTAGGTTAGTGGAGACTACATATTTGACTCTTCACCTTTCTTTAGTGGGATTTATTGGCACCTTACTAATGTATCAGGGAATCCTTTAACTTACACCTTAAATGAATCAAAGACAAACCTTTTATTGGCGCCTGTGCATTTTTGTGTTGTGGTAATCTGAAATGACTCATGCACATTTTGGATCTTGGCTGGCAGTGTTGGAGTTGGAAAGGAAGCCTGGAAGAGAAAGTAGATTAGCTGGATCTGCAAATGAAGTAGGCCAGAGGCTGGGTCAGAGAGGAGGTTAAGGTAAACAGGGAGGAGCAATTAGTATTAAAGTCTAAATAGGCGGGGTCAAATTCTCTCATACCTGGATCAGTCACTGGGGGAGGTAAATGGAGAAGAGTCAGGTTATCCAGGGGCCAGACAGGGCTTGCTGACTGAGGAAGTTTGTAAATGCAGCTTCTGTGTTTCCTGTTAAGGACCCACAGATCTCTTTGTGAGGTGGTAGGTTTGAGTCTGTAGATGAAGTTTCCCCAAAATACATCCTATGTGCCTTCTTTACCCTGTCGCATTGTGAAACATTATTTACTGTTCATCTCTGGCCCCACCTGTGAGCCTTCTGCTGTTAGTGACCTGGCAGTGGTAGTGTGAGACTCCTGTTTCACGAATACATGAACTGGCTGCAGGTTAAAACTGAAAATTTGAAAAACAAAAAAACAAAACAAAAAACCTTGCAAATTTGTATTTATATTTTAGGATACGTGGGCTTAAAAAATAAAGAAAAGATGTTTTTGGAACTTAGACCATATTATAGTGAAGGGTACATCTCTTACGCCTGACTCTGGTATGCCCCCTTAGAGGTAACCGCAGTTACTGTTTCTTCTTCTTCTTTTTTTTTTTTTTGCATTTTCTTAATGCTTTCTAGATAAATTTTATGCATATACAAGTGTGCGTCTCTGTTGTCCTTTTAAAAGATACCCAGAAATGGGAGCACACTGTACCTGCTGTTCTGTATCTTGGCTGTTTCCACTTAAGAACATCCAATGAGTTCATCCGTATTATATAGAGCCGGCTCCAATTTTTTTCAAGGGGTTGTTGTACAATATTTCCTAGAATGGGAGTCCTGTGTTTGTTTAGCTTTTCCTTTATTGTTTCTAGTCTCTTGCTTCCCACCATGAAGTCACAGTAGTCATTCTTTTAAAAATGTTTTTATGGTATGTGTTATCTGCTGGAGAATCTAGGAGTGGGATTACCAGCTCAAAAAGGATGCGTTTTTAAAATTGTTTACATTCATTAGGGCAGTATTAGTCTTTTTTGTTGTTGTCTTTCTCTCTTAACCTGAAGGTTGTTTTTGTTTGTTTTTTAACATTCTTGCCTTTCCTTTGACCCATTGGAGGAAGCCTGTTGTATTCTTTAGAAGGGTTGCTTTTACTTAGAAAACACTGCCACATGGTTTACATTTTTCACCCTGAAATTTAGCCTACTTAGCACTGAAAATGCCTCTTTTGCCTAAATAACTTAGAAATAAGAGAGGGAATAAAGATAATATGATTTTTTTTTTTTTAAATCACCAAAGTCCCTCTCTGTAAGCTGCCAATTGGTAGATACTGGCAGTTTAAAACTGTTTTTGGAGGCCTATGAATAACCTGTCGTTTGTTAATGTGGATCACGTTGTTGAGTGACAGGAGAAGAAATATTAAAAAATTTGTTCAGAGTATGGGACTCACTGTTGAAAGTGGCAGTTTAAAACTCTGACACATTCCGCTTTATCTGGTGTGTACTTTGTAGAGTTTCTTAAAACAGACTGTGTTCTCATCACTGGCAGTTGACATGATAGGAATCCTAGCCTTCTGTTCCCAAATACATTTCAGGGAGTTTTAGAGCAAGGTGGATTTGCTCCTTAATATACAATCATTGAGGTCATTCCAATTTGTGTAAGTTGAACCAATCAAAGAATATAAGCTGTTACTGTTACTGGCCAGGTGGATAGGATCCATAACGTGAGCCACCTTGTAATGAAACTTTCTGATGCATTAGATTTCTTCCTGTCATTTGCCCAGACTCTCCTAGGTCCTGGATAAAAATTAAAAAAAAAGAACGTCTGGATTTCTAAGTCTAGAGCCTTGCGGGTGGTGTTGGCTCCCATGAAAGATGTTGGCACAACTTCTAGTATGGCTCCTGATATTTGCCTCATCCAATACGATTGAGCACATCTTGCTTTGTGACTCTTTTATCCTTGGCAAGGTATTAGTGCCATCATTTCACATGCAAATCATGAAAGATTTTATTTTCCTTTTTTTGTTCCCGGTCTCCCAGCTTCCAGCATCACATTTCATTCATTGCCGTATTTCTCCTTTTGCATAGCTAATGCGTTGTCTGCCTTTTACAAAATGCGTGGTATTTAACTCAGACCCCGAAGCCGCAGATGGTGCAGACAGGGAAATGGAACCTGAAGAAACTCTGGTGGGTGTTGGCCACACTGATTACTTAATTTGTCATGACCTGTTGGAGTCAAAGTCCTTGAGGCTCATTGTGTTTTGGGGTTAAGGATATGTCTCCCCTTTCTCTCCCTTATTGACACAGAAAGATTTTTTCTATTAAAGAGTAGATACAAAGAACACTCTTTTATATTCCACCTAATTCACCGATTTAACACCATACCACTCCCACATAACTCTTCTGCACTTCTTCCTCCACCCCGTCCCCCTTTGTCCAACCATCTGAAATAGGTCTCAGATATTGGGTCACTTTATTCCTGCATATTCAGAGTGCATCTCCAAGGGAGAGAGAAAAGAAGTAGGGATATTTTTGAGCCTGTCATCCACACAGTATCCTCTTTATGAAGACTTGAAGAAGAAATTATTTCTTAGGTCTTGCTAACAAGTAGACTCAAGGCAGCAGATATGTGAGGCTGCTAGGATGCTCAGTTTCTAAATTGCTCAGGATCCGTTGATTAATGCCTGTGTAAGTAATTTTTGGCTTTATTTGGCTGTCGCCCCTACCCATGTCTATGCATTGTCTTCTGTAAGTCATATGTTTATGCAGAGAACCCTCAGTGAGTTTAAGGATGAATTGATGTGAAAAAACTAGCTCATAATGAATCTGAAATTACAGTAGCCCCTCAGCCGGCCCCAAAGAGAGCAAAAGGTCTTAGTTTGTCACCTCATTGTGCCCCTTTGGGGACACAGATGGAATTTCCCTTGTGTAAAGACCCAGGATTTTCCTTTTCCTTTTGCATATGCTGCCTTGGTGCTCATCTTCAAACTACTGTTGGGGCTCGAGAGGATGTGTCACAGTTCAGCTCGCCCCCACTTCTCAGAGAGGAACCTGGGCCTCGCCCTCCCCTTCTCTCCACGCTGGCTACTGGGACCCTGTCAAAGAGGGTCGCCTCTTTGAGAAGACAGTGAGGACAGTAGGGCACTGGTGGGATGATACCAGTTGGGAAGGACTGTTGGAGTTCAGGGAAGGGCGGGGGGATTATGGTGGAAGACGTGGGGACAGTCAGAAGGCAAGTGTAGCTGGAGGAGCTTTGTGAGACCTGCTGGATAAGACTAGAGCCCCAGCTGGGGGAGGAGGCGTCTATCAGACAGAGCTGACTGTTCCTGAGTTGCATAGAAGAGGAGATATGGGCAGAGATAGCATGGCAGGACATCCATGCAGTCGACTCTCACCATGTTGTGTGCACCAGGCCAAGTATAGGCAGAACTAGTGAAATTCTCAGAGGGGCTCTGTGAATATCTGCAGTTATCCTCATTTTCTGATGGAAAGTGAGGTACAGAGACACTGGTAAGACACTCGCCTAAATAGTGGAGATGTGCTACCTCTGGGGTTTCATTTAGGCAGAGGCCACTCTGACATGCTGGTACTTTTTCTTTTCCTTTGAAAAAGCTTGCCATAGTATACCTTACATAGCAAATAAATGTTCAGCGCAATGCATTTTCACAGATTGAAGGCACGTGTGTATCTTGCACCTAGATCTAGAAACTGAGCTGTACTGACACCCTGGACTCTGCTCCTCCTGGTTATTATCCCTCTACAGGAAGCTACACTTCTGAGTTTGAACCCTGTTTCATTACAGTTGTACAGAATGTGCACATCAGTGTTTAACTCCTTTCTCTCAGTATTGTATCTGTATATAGTTGCTTTCTTCCCTTTTGAGGCTGAGTTTCTTAAATGCCCAGAAAAACCATTTAGATTCTAGGGCTCTGAAATCCCCTTAATACAGACATGCCTCATTTAACAACCAAGTTACGTTTCTGCAACTGGGTCATTAATTGAATTGGTCGCTAAATGAGGAATTCTATGTAGTATGTACATTACCATTTCAGAACAAAGAAATGGTTAAAGGAAACTCCAACTTGATGACTTTGCCTTTATTTGCATAACTCTTACATGCAGCACTGTAACATGTAATAGAACATAAAACTATAGTACTGTACTGTACAATCAGCAAAAATCACAGTGCTATATAAACAAAATGTACTGTCCAAAACAAAAGGCATGGAGGCTCTATAAACAAGATGTACAGAACTGTACCAAAAAAAGGCAAGTCGTAAGTCTGAGCAGCAGGTTTGTAAGTCCCAATGATCGTTAACCAGGCAGGTCGTTAAATGAGGAATGTCTGTATGCAGTTGATATCCTTCCGACGTGGAAATGTGGTCCACTGGGTGTCATCACAGTTTGTCGCACTTGAAGCATTAGCAAAAGCTGTCTCCATCTGCAGAGTCCGCGGTGTCTGGGATTCTCTAAGGAGCGAAGGGTATTTTTTTTTTTTTTTTTTTTTTTTTTTTTGGTGCTGGGGATCGAACTCAGGACCTTGTGCTTACAAAGCAAGCACTCTAACCGCTAAGCTAAATCCCCAGCCCTGCGAAGGGTATTTTTAAAGAATGGGATAAACATCTTGATCTCTTCAGAGTCTGTCATCTTACAGATGTAACATGGTTTTATGTAATAAGTTTTTAGATTTGGCTTTTATCAAAATACAAGCACACGAGGCATCTTGATGTGGAAATTTGTAATGCGATTAGTCATTTTTGTGTCCTTTAACCAGAGACCACCGAGATGGCTCCAGTTGGTAAACAAGCTGGGTTTATGGTCGCTGCAGGAAGGAGAACACAATATAGAGAGGAAGAGGGTGGCAGTAAAAGCCCACGGGGCTTTAAACTTCAGCTGGTAATCTTGGGAAGAGTCCTGGAGGCAAGGGTTTGCTTTAGATTGGGTGTTGTCAGAAAGTGGGAGCAATTCTATTGATTGTCTCAGTAAGTCTTACCTGAGGGGGGCATATGAGAGCAAGGCTAAAAACTGTGATTGTAGCAGTCCGCAGGTGCGGTGGAATCTCAGTTATTTGGGAGGGTGAGGCAGAAGGGTCACAGGTTAGAGGCCAGCCTGGACAACTTAGGGAGACCCTGCCTCAAACTAAAATAAAAAGGTCTGGGGATGTAGCTTAGTGGTAGAGTCCTTGCCTATCATGTGGCAGCTCCTGGATTTAAGCACTTAAAAAAATAGTAAAAGGGAAGGATATTAAGTATTTTGTGGGTTTCACAATGATCTTGTTTTGTCCCCTGGGCATGGTCTCAGAGGGACCCTGTTTGATGTAGATGTTTTATAAGATTCTTTATGTCCCATAGGAGAACCCTGTGACTTAGCTTGTGTTGGTTCAGTTTAGAGTAATGTTTAGGTGAGCAACAGGTTATGTGCTGGATACCTGGGGCTGCTTGTTTGCTTTTCAAAGAAAATTTATAGGCTCTCGTTTTTCATAAATCTGTAAGTGCTCTTAAAATAGAATTGACCTTTAGTAGCTACTTATTCCTTAAGATACTAAATGAGTATTGTGAACAGAAGATATATTTAGAACATTACCCTTTAGATGCTTGGGCTCAGCTTCTTACTAAGTGATGGGAGTTGCCTCCATAGACTGGTTTTAGTGGTTTTCGATAATCCTTGGGAAGTCACAAGGGCCTTTGGCAATTGCTTAATCACACTTGACCCTTCTTTCCTTACCAGTTGAGTGAGGGTAATTTATAACAGTGACCCAAATTTCTTAGTGGCCCCCTGTGATGTAATTGTTGGTGCTCCCTGAGAGATGCTATCTACTAATTTATAGTGCACCTACTTCCAAAAGGGATTCAAGGTGGCAGATGAGATGTGCCCTCTCTCCTAGTACCCCACCGCTTTGTTTCCAATCCTTTCTGTCAGGCTCAGCCTAAGTGAGCAGTTGCAGGTGTTAAATGCTGTAACTCCTTGTCCACAAAGAAAACACTTCTCTGAAAGGGGACTCTTCAAAGAAGTCTTCCTAGGATGTCTCCTGGAGGTGCTGGGGATTCACATTATGACCGCTCTGAGGAGGCCCAGGGCAGAACGTGTCTTTTGATGACCTCAGGGGTGCTTGGTGGGGAAGAGTCAAGAATTTGTGTGCACGTTACGGGTCGAGAACCGAGCCTTCTCACATGGGCTGGGAACAAGACTGCTCTTCCCGTTTTGTCTTCGTAACAGGGCGGTTAACCTTGGCATTTCTGGCACCTCCTCTTTGCTGCTTGAGTGCTCGTACATGTAATGCAGCCTTATCCTTGAGCTGCAGCTGTGTGTGGCCTCTTATCTGGTTTCATTGAACAGAATGTGAAACTGGCGAGTTGAGAATGGTGAGGTTTACCTTATACTAACTATCCTGCCTGACAGTACGGAAGAAAGAAAGGAAAAAGATGATAAAGAGGAGTGCTGCAATCAGCTGATTCAGAGTTGAAACTAATGCAGGTGACTGAAAGAAATAAAGGGGATGGAAAAGCAGACTTTTTAAATTTTCAGCAATACTGAGGGGTGAATCCAGGGCGGCATGCAGAGTGCGCAGGTGCTGTATCACTGAGCTGTGTTCCTAACCCTAAATGTAACTGTTTCAGCTATCAAGTGTAGCACTTCTTACGCAGCTTTTGAGGTACTATCTAATTTAATTTTGTCAGAATGTATGTGTTTTGGGCTGGGGATGTAGCTCAGTGGAAGAGAGCTTGCCTAACATGCACAAGGACCTGGGTTCCATCCCCAGCATCACCACAGAAAAAAACAAAAGACCTCTTGTCCCATTCAAAAGCTGTGAAATAATACTTCAGTTCCATCAATATCCATATTGTTATGGGCCCTCTTGTCTGATGCTTTAGTGTCTGTGTTAATAACTCTATTTTAATTTTTTGGGGACGTGCTGGGGATTGAACTCAGGGCCTTGCACTTGCTAGGCAAACGCTCTGCCACCAAGCTAAATTCCCAATCCTGGTAACTATTTTAATTTCATACTGGTGGAATAGGTTCTGGTATACCGTACAGCAAGTTCTGACACCTTGTTTTTCAAAATTGTCTTGGTTTTCTCCCTACACATTGTGTCTCATAAATCCTGTAGTGTTTTTAGGTTGGCAGTATTTATCTTTTTATTTTTATTTATTTATTTATTTATTTTTTTGATGCCAGGGATTGAACTCGGGGCCTTCCGCTTTCTAGGCAAGCACTCTAACCACAGAGCTAAATCCCCAGCCCCGGGATTTATATCTAATTTGACTCTTTTTTGCAGTCTTGTTAAGAGCATAAGGTCTTGTCTCTCGTTGTAGTTTTGTCATATTCCGTGTGCCTTTGGGCATTTGCAGTTTGTTGGTATATATTTGCTAGGTAAATATGGAAGGAAATGAGTGTCTACTTTTATTATAAGCACTTTGCCATTAGCCATCTTCTTTCACCTTATTTCTTCGTGTTAGATATCGTAGATCTTTGGTCTGAATCACTATGTTTAATTTTGCAGCACTTTGGCTGCTGATAGCTGTTTTGTGTCTGTGTGCAATCCTGCCTCAACGTTGTTGGATTGAGGAACATTCATTGTTGTATAAAGCATTTAAGATGTATTTGGGTGATTTTAACAGTTGTGTCTTTCCAATTTTAAAGGCTAATTATGTCCTAAGTCCCCTACCCCTTACTGCTTTAGGAAAAAAAAAAAAAACAAACACTTTTTAAGACCATCTTCACAAATTTAAGTAAATACCAATGCTAGAAACTTTGACTGTAATGAGAGTCACTCTGAAGTATTTAGACAAAACTGACATTAGAATACAGTTCCACAGTCCCTCATCCATGGGGCCAGATGTGTCTTACCATGAAGGTTTCTTCACATTGCAGAGTGAGGTGCCCTAGTTTCCCAGGGCTATCCTAACTAAGTGCTAGACACCGGGTGGCTTATAACAGTAGAACTGATTCTAGCCCAGTTCCGGAGGCTATAGTCCCGCATCAGGATGTTGGTAAAGATTATGTTTCCTCCCCAGCCGGTAGGGAAGGATCTGTCTTAGCCTCTCCCAGTTTCTGGTAGTTTGAGGCCATCCCTGGTTTGCAGCTGCAGAACTTGAGTCTCTGCTTCTGCAGTCACACAGCCGTCTTCTTCCTGTGCGTGTCTATTTTTCCTTCTCATAAGGACGCCAGTCATTGGATTAGGGCCCACCCTAATGATCTCATCCTAACTTGATTACATCCTCAAAGCCCTTATTTCCAAATAAGGTCACACTCACAGGTAGTTGGAGTTAGGCTTTCAACCTATTTTTGAGAGAAACAATTCTTCTCATAACATGGAGTGGGGATAGGGATATGGAAAGGTACAGGGCGCACTGGACACAGAGTCTCGCTGCTGGTGGGTGGAGCAGCAAGCACTTAAACACATCCACAAAACCTGTGAGCAGT
Source organism: Hystrix cristata (assembly GCA_004026905.1). Classification (NCBI taxonomy): domain Eukaryota; kingdom Metazoa; phylum Chordata; class Mammalia; order Rodentia; family Hystricidae; genus Hystrix; species Hystrix cristata. The sequence continues at coordinate 130,704 of PVJO010001332.1, forward strand.
CACATGAAATGTGATGGCGAAGCTGCAAGAGCTTCCTGTCTGTTCAGATCAAGCTTTGCCGCCAAATGAATGCAGATTAGCATGGTTGAGTTTTTAACAGATGGTTGCAGCTTTTGGTTTTCCATCTTCTGGATTTTGGAATTATGGGTAAAAAGATGGAGGACTGATCACAGATCTTCACCTTAATTCTAGCAATAGAGTAGCAAGCTTTCTGGGAAGTTTGGGGATGGGGGGGTCATTACTTATGTATTATCTAATGTTGTCTTCTTTCTCTCTCTCCCTATCTGGGAATTTCTCCTTTTTGACTAGGTGCACACACTCAACCCCGGTATCAAGGTGTATCGCGGTACTTTCATGTCCAACACTTTATGCTCATTGTGAACCGTTTCAAGGAGTTAACCGTTCATCCCTCCTCCTTCACTGGACACCAGACAGTCGCCATCCATCAAACCCCAGATGGCAGAGCCAGCCTTCTAGTTAAACCAGAAATGTCTTCCACCTCCTTAGGGAGCTTGACTTCCATAGAAAGTCGGTGCCCAGAAGCCAAGCTGTGAGGCACTTTGAATGGTAAACAGATGATGAACAGGAAGCAGACTGCCTGCTTCTTTCTCACTGCAGTTACACAGGAAGCAGCGTTGGAGCTGCACATTGTGGACGTGACTTGTTTAAATCCTCATATCTTAACTGAATACCCATACCAAGGGTTGGGGAATCCACTGGAAGGAACTTCAGGCTGGTACAGTATCAGACGTTGTTCCAGCATGTTCGTTTGAACAGTTGTGGCAGTAGTATTGGAAACAGCGGGAATGTGAGGTGGTAGGACATGGTTTTGGCACATGAGTGACATACGATATTTGCCACATCGAGGGTTGGAAGAACACTTAATCACAGGGAATGCTTGTAAAAGTGGGGCAGAGGGATACAGTGTACATATAATAGAAGCAATCTTATAAAACATGTAAGCATAGTTTAGAAGGGTGGATAATGTTAACAGTACTTTTCATAATTGACTAGAGAATTTTTATAAACTACCCCTCCCCCTACAATTCCCCAATTTCAGATTTCTTTTATTTTGAGGGAAAAATTGTATGCTTATTTTTATTGTATTTTTTTTGTATGCTTATTTTTAATCAAAATGCTCTTTTCTCTTTTTTTTTTTTCCAGTTAACTGAGTTTAGGGAATACTTTTGTAAGAATTGCTCTTTAAAGCAACATACTGTAGATCCAGCCTTCCTTCTTAAGGCAGAATAATGCAGGAAGAGCATTAAGTGGAGAATTGGATTCTACTTCCCAGGCCCCCACTGACTGGGCCGTCTTCTCTGGCCTGTTTGTTGTTAACCACATGCGCTCCCTAGAGTTCCTCTTTAGCCTGTGATTGCTTTTATCAAATGCTTTGCCAGGCAGGACCTCAGATTATTTCATGTATGCAGGTGATGAAATGGAGGCATAGGGAAGACGGTAGCTTGCTGAAATTAAATAGGAATTACTATAAAGCCATACCTGAGGGCTCCTGATCAGCTAGTGTGGTGTGAGTTACTGCCTTTGGGTAACCACCTCAGGGGTGCTCCACTTTGTGAGATCAGAGATCTGGGCACCAGTAGCTAATCAAGTTATTTTTAATGACTATTAGATAGTGCTAATGCAGTGCTGATACTTGATTTTGAGAGTCCATTGTGTGCAGAGCTGTCCCTCTCAGATCACTCTGTGTGTCCTCATATAAACACAGGCATATGTTCATCTTTACAGGATTTGAGTGCTTAGGATGTACAGGGCAGTGTTCCTGACCTTGTGGATATGCTGTGACAGATGAGTCTCTTAACTCCAGGGGAACAGTCAACAGTTCTTGGGCACAGTTCTAATACATTTAAAAAATATTTATGATTATTTATATGCATGATATTTATATACAGTATGTAATATAAGCTTCTACAGTATTTCATGAATATATTTTATTTATAGTCTTGTTAAATAAAAACATCACTCATGAAACCATACTATGCATGGCTTTTGCCTTTCCAACTTACTGTATCTTATGGGAGTTTTTCTCTTTTAATCTTAGTTCTGCGTCTTCTCATAAAGATGAGTTTTCATTTCAGGAATTGCATGAGGGTAGAGGTCACACTGTTGAAAGAGAGATTTCAAAATACAGTGGCTCAGAGTTTAGTGCGCTCTTGCTAATAGTCCAAGACTCGTGGCTAATTTTTTCCATGAGGATGATGGCTGGTCTGGGGTATTCTCACCTCATTGCTCTCCACCTTCTTGAGGGGCTTTGAATTCCATTGCTGGTAGGAGCTGGCCGGTAGCTTCTAAAGTCTGATTCTAATCCCTGGGAAGGCAAAATAGGTGTGGATAACAAATGCTTCCTTTAAAAAGGTATGAATACTCCAAAGCTTTGTGTCACTTCCTCGGCCTCCCTTTTATCAGGAATTAGTTCCATAGTATCACCTAGCTACCAGGGAAGTTGGGATATATAATCTCACTGGGTGGTCATGTGCCCAGCTGGAATGTGGGAGCGGCTTGTTATCAAAAGAAGAAGAAGAAAGTTAGCACTGGGAGTTGGTCACTTACCAGCTAGTACAGCTCAGTGTGTCATCTACCAGTGGTGATAGAAGAGCTGGAACTGCTGAGTGCAGGGCTGTGTTTTGGTATTAACAACATTGTGTAAGAGGATGTGGGGACATGAAAAGCTGTGAAGGATCTGGAATTAGACTGTGTCTCCTCCAAGAGCAGTGATGATGCTCGTTCTTTTGTTGTGAGATCTTGACCCAGTGCTTTGAACTTCAGTCAACTAGCAGAGGGAGGTGGGGAGAAGAGGCTCAGAGACTGAGAGGGCTTTCCCCATATCTTAGCGAGTGCCCATTTGTTGACCAGCATTGGAAAGCTTGCCACGTTTCTAGACCCGGAAGCTTCTGCAGTCACCAGGGTCCCCGGGTGTGCTTCATAAGCCCGCATTCTGATAGGAGCGACAGGGATACAGAAGTAAAAAGGTAAATCCTGGCGGCAATGGATACGCTGAAGAAAAGAAACTAGTAGTGGGGTAGTGAGTGACCAAGGGTTGACTTTAGGTTTGGTGGTGGAAACGGCATCTTGGGGAGATCTGAAATGGCAGGTAGCAAGCAAGGTGGAACACCGCATAGTAAGAGAAGGAACAGCAGTGGCAGGGGGCGGGGTGTGTTCCGGCGGGGCCAGTTAGACAGCAGTTGTACGCCTGGTGAGAGATGATGGTAGCTGGACCAAAAGTGACAAGAAGGTCAGATAGAAGCATTCTCCAACTATTCTATTAGAAATAGTACTTTCTGATGGACTGAGTGGGTACAAGGGCAGTGAAGGAAAGAAAGACAAGGCTGACTTCTTCATTTTTGCTCAAACATCTGGGTACCTGGAGTTTTGGATAAGATGGGAAGAAGTCAGGAGATGTGTCTGTGGCTGGTCATGCTTTAAGGGCCCGTGTGATTGCCAGCTGGAGATGGTAAGTAAGTAGTTGGCTAAGAGTCTGGAGATCTGGGAAGCTTTTTCTGGCTAAGTGGTCGCATGTCCTTCTTGGTCAAGGTACACTTAACTGTAAGACTGGGTTATAGCTAACACCAGTACCCTGAGATCATTAGGTGTGGCCAGGTATGAAGTGTGCTCGTTCCTGTGGCTTCCTTTGGCCTTAGAAAGATAGACTGAAAGACATTCTCTTCAGACTTTGGAAGTACCAGAGGTCCCCAGCACCCCACCTGCAGCTTTGGTCATATGCTAGGGGGACGCCAAGGATTCAGTGTTGAGTCATTCTCATGGATAAGATTTATTACAGCAGGACTTAAAAACAAAGTCAGAAAAGGGAACAGGTCCAAGGGATGAAGTCTGGAGGAAAACGAGCAGAAGCTTGGTCTGTCCTAGTAGTTGCAAGATACAGCATCGAGTTGTGCCCACAGTGTTGTCTACCAGGGAAGAACTTTTGAGATCCATAGCTTGGTTCTTATATTGGTGGCTGGCTATGTAGGCACTCTGCTTAGCACAAACCAGAGTTCTAAACTGTCAAATGTTTGTCAGTAAACTGTATTGTCTGTGAAGTTTAGGCTCAGTATGCCACTTTTGTTGTGTTAGGAAGAACCTGCCTGGCATCTGAGTTGCCAGTTGCCAGCCAAGGTCCAACCTTGCTAGCAGAATTTTCAGATGATACTAGTTAGGGCTGCTGTGTTGAATTTTGTCCACCCCTAGGAAGTGTGGCTTTTCATATCTTGGAGATTTTTGTTAGATTTAAAGCTACATCCTCATTGACTTGCTTGTGGCAGGCCTGCCCCTGTGGCCCCTTGATGGGGTTCCCCTTACCCCTACAGATCCACCTTTTTTGATGTCCGAAAGAGTAGGGGAGAAGAGTCTGCAGAGTCAAGTTACATCACCAGAGCTTGTAGTCAGCCCACAGGAGCACTGAACATGGCCAGGATACCGTCAGGAAAGACTTTCCCACCATTGTAGTAGCAGCAGTAGCAGAAAGGGGCCATTTCGTACTGTTCATAAAGATTACCTGTCAGTCACCCAACATTTAGATGCTCTTGGTTTGGGAAAGGAAATTACAGGGTATTTCTTCAAAAGGTACAAGGTTCCTGTTTGAATTGTAGCCTCAGTCCTTAGTAGGCTTGGATTTTTAGCTGAGTTGCTTGACCTCTCTGAGCCATTTCTCTACATATGATGAGGGGCTGAAATGTACAATCAATGCCGGGGTAAATGAGATGGTGCTCAATCAATGCCGGGATAAATGAGATGGTGCTCGGAGAGCCTGCTGTAGAACATTCCTGTATTTGTGTGCTGTTAGGTTCCTCATTCTTCAGCAGGTGGCCGAGTGCACAGGTGCCAGACCTTAGGTGTGAGTGACCGCTATTTCCTCTGTTCCTGTAGTAGATGCAGTACTTACACTTCTGTGCAATTTAATCTCATTTTAAGTCTTTATACTTCAGGCTATTTATGTGGCCGGAACAAGATCATCCTATGGCCAGCTGTTGAATGGATGGATTAGTGATGTTGCTGTTCTTTAGTGACTAGGAGGATTATATATCTCTTCAGGGCACTGATAGTGTCTGGTAGTCACTGCCAACAGCACATAGCACTTGCAATGTAGGAGATACTCCGGGAGATACACTGACTACATTTTAGCTGTTTTTGTTGACTCTTGCTTCTTTGTGTATTTGTCAGCTGTTCAGGTGTTGTGCCCTCTGCCTGCAGGAGAAGTAGTGGGGACATACGCATCTAGACTTTCAGGTTCCTGGGACTGGGAAGCTTTGGGTTCGGCACATGGTGAGTGGTGTAACGCCATCGCTCAGTCTGAAACAGCGGCCAGTTACCATCCAGGCAGAATGCAGCCAACCTTCAGGGCGCCATAGATTCTTTAGAGCTGTATTCATTACTTAAATTTTTATTTTGTTCTCTTTGTTTCCTGTAAGATTTCTGTCTGTGGGAGTGTGCCTTGGGGGAAGGATGGGAGGAGGCAGATTCCGCAGTCGTTTTTGTCTGTAACTGGGCTTTCTTCCTTTTCCAGAGGTCACTTTGTCACGGAGCTCCCTCTATTGATTCTTAGTAGAACAAAGTACTTGGCTAACTCCCTTTCTGCACACAAGTGGTGACTCAGAAGTGACTCAGGTTTTCAAGCAGGCAGAACTGTAGAAATGTCATGTCCCTAATCTCCTGGCCTCAGTGGTTGCCCCAGTACCAAGGTTGGGAATCTCGGATATGTGAAGGGTGAGTAGGAGCGTAGAGTGATATTGGTGATTTTCTTGTAAAAAACTGATAAAGATCTTGTTCTAAGAACACGTCTCCCAAGAGCAGTGAATAATAACTACCCCCAGTGGCTCCTGAGCCATGGTGTACTTCGGAGTTAGTAATTTCATAACTTGAAAATCATGTATTTATATAGTCAGTGATGTGAACTATAATAAACAGAATACCAAAGAGGGGGTATCTAGTTTGTTTTTACTTACAAATGCGTGTGGTTTGAGATTTTGTTAGGCACCGACTTGTTTCGTTCGATCTCTTTTCCTATACTGCTTATGACACCTGGGAGATCTGTGCCTTGTCTGTCTTTAAAAGTGTAATCTGCCTGTTCTGGATCTTGGCTTCAGTCGTGGCTCTGTGCCGAAGCCGAACCTGTAGTGCGATGCTAATACATTGTTGTCGTTCGTAAGCCTGGAGTTGTGGGATGGTTTGTTACTCAGCAGTAGATAATTAATTGAGTAAGCACATGCTGGGTGAAGATACTCCAGCACAGGTCCTTCAAGGGCTGCCTTAAACTCCTCCCCAAAACAATCATCAGAGTTAGGAAAAAGTCTTTCACACTTTAGTATAATTTGGATCAGTCCGATTGGTTTCTTCTCAGCTGCCAGTTGCAAGGGTTGCTAGGTGATGGCTTTGTTTGGTAAAGGAAGAAATGTAGCTGGCTTGGGGGCATGATTCATTTTGGGGGAAGGATTGCTTGGGTGTCCCCTCTACTCCCCATACAGGAGGTAGAGAGTTAAAACGGTTTGCATGTACTATATATCTGCTAGGCACAACAATAGGCAATAAAGAATTCTGAGAGGGAAACCTGAGAAAATACAATGAAACTTGAAAATTGTGCCTAAGTTGATTCCATAAAGAAGGAAAAAAAATCTTCCTTTTCCAACTTTAATAGAATCTCTTTGCTTTCAGAGCCCAGATTTAGCTTACTACTTTTCATACCACCCTTCAGGTGGCCTCAGTGAACTTTTGAAAGTTGACCTTGGGAATTCAATCACAGTATATGTTGTTGCAACAGAAAGCATTATCTAACTTACATAAACATCTGTAACTATTGGCACATTTATAAGTTGAAGCCTGCCTATAAGAATACCAGAGGTGATATTTGAAGCATGGACTGTTTCTAAATATGTCAAAATGAAAACTCTTAGATATGGAATAATTATGTAAATTTGTGATTGTTATAATGATACAAAGTGAGAGCTTTTTCACATTTTACTTAATTATATTATAGATTTGAGCCTGCATTGCTTTTGTGTCTAAGGCTACTTAACATTTTTACATTTCTTTCTGTTTCTGATAGGAATAGAAACATGCTTGAGATAATTATTTTTTTACAAAAGCTTCATTGAGCTATAATTTACATACCATAAAATTTACCCATCTAAGGTGCACAACTCATTGGTCCTTAGTATATTCACAGTTTTGTGATCATGACTGTCATTTTTGGAATGTTTTCACCCACCACCCCCGCAGTCAGCTTCACTCAGCATTCTCTACCTCACAACCGCAGATCTTTTCATCTCTGTAAGTTTGCCTGTTCTGGACACTTCGGTAAAGAGGGTCCCATGCTAGATGGTCTTTTCTGTTGGGCTGCCATCATGTATTGTATTACTTTTGAGGTTTACCTTTAGGGTAACACGTATCAATATTAGGAGGGAAAACAATTTCTTCACCAAGGATATATAACCTTTGTTTTAACATTCTTATTATGTAATGTTATTCAAACAAAAGAGTAAATGGACCATATGACACATGCAAGTTATAAAGCATGAGAAGGTGAACACTCAGATTCCCATCATTCAGCTTAACCACAATGGTGCTGCTATCCTTGCCTTTACTCTGAGTTTTATTCCTTTTTCTCCTGCCCTTTATCTGACAAATGTATTGAAAACATTTACTCTCCTTCTCTTAATTCGATGAAGAAATGTATTTTCCGGCAGTTTTTTTTCACTCAATGCTGTATTTCTTAGATTTGTTCATATTGTGCTTAGCTGATCTTTTTTTTTTTTTTGTTTAAAGTTTCACTGGTTTTTTCTTTTCATTTTTGTTTTTGTTTTTGTCCTTGTCCTAATAGGCATTTGGGGTGTTTCGAGTTATTTTGCCTAAGTATTTTACTTAAGAACAAGAATGTGATGAGTATTTTTACACTGTTTCCTTATATATGCGGGATGGGTTCTAAGGTGTATACCTAGAGTAGAATTAGTACATACTAGACATATATATGGGGCTAACTGACCTTTTTCCAAAACTGATTTGAGAGGCACCACAGGCGGATAAAACTTCGTGGCTGTTAGGGTCCAGTGGTCTTCCCTCTTCCTCCTCCTCCTTGCAGTATTGGAAATTTAACTCCATGGTCTCTTCACATTAAGCAATTGCTTTACCACTGAGGTGTGCCTTCATCTCTTCTGAGGTCTTTTTATGCAGAAAGTCATCCTTTGGTGTTCTCATTTCTCTGGCCTGTAGTTCTGTGACGGTGGCCTGGGCTGGGTCTGAGGCAGAATGGCACAAGTTGCCAGGACTTAGTATGGATCTACTCTGATCCTTGCATATCTTAGTGACTTGCTAGCCATTCTGGATTAGAATTAATAAGAATGCTTTAATTATTGATTTCTTTTAGTGCCAGCTGGTATGTAGGATGTGGCGGAATCTCCAACTGGCCTAGTGCTTCCATGGACTAAATAGAAAATCGTAATTCTCAGGCATATCTCCAGATCCTTTCCTTGACCACTGTTCTTTTTAAAGGAATGGGGGTAAATATGGCCTGTCCTGTGGCACTGCCACCCACCCCTGCCATATTGATACTTAAATGCAAAAATGATTTCCGCAGAACAATGGTTTGTGTTGGTAAGACCCGGCGATACGTCTGATACTTAATTCTATAAGAGGTGCCAGCCATCAGTCATGAGAGATTCTATTAAATAAACTCTGATCATCTCCCAGAACAATCGATCTGCGCATTGTGGCACCTAGGAAATGACGGTTTAGAAAGAACATTTAGTTGCCTGGCTGTGTGTCGGGTGCTTCCTGCTCTCCTGGCAATAAGGCTTCAGATGTTATTTCAGACTATAGTTTTAAGGTCATTAAAATTCAGATCGCAAATGAGTAGTCAACAGAATAGTACATTTAAATAGTTAGACTAGTGTATTCAGATATGTTCTCAAATTTAAGTGATTACAATAATAAATGAGCTTGGTGTGATTGTGGATGTCTCCTGTGATTCCAGCACTTGCAAGGTCGAGGCAGGAAGGTCATGAGTTAGAGGCCTGCCCAGGCTGCATAGTGAATTTGAGGCCGACTTGAGCTACAAACAAGACCCTGTCCAGAAAAAAAAAGGTGGGGGAGATCATGTCCGGATCCTTGAACATTAAAGCTTTAGGTATCTTAGTTTTATGATTCTTTGTTATTAAAACGAGTCATTAACCAACTTAAAAGTAGTGTTTTTAAGCCAGTGCAAATACGTTCTCTTGATAGTCACTTGAACTTTCTCCTGATTATATCCGTTCCCTACAACTGCTATTAAATAGATTTGTGCTTGTCATTTTTTTGCTTTGGAAAATTTTTAGTTTTTTTTTTTTTTAATTTTTAATCTTACGCTTGACAGATCATGATCATCCTGTATAATTTTGGGTTTTGGCATTTGGTTTTTCTTGTCAACATCGAGTGCTATTGGGGAAAGTTTTGGAATTCTTGTTTTCATGCCAACCCTCCACAATGCCACTGACTAACGCATTAGAGGTACTAAACGCAGTAGAATCTCTCTTTATATATGTGCCCTAGTCACGGTACCGCTGGATCAGAGCAAACTGTCTTCCTTATCTATAGAAAATGATGCTCGGGTGGAGTGTGGTCGCCTAAGTATGTGGTAACTCGGGAAAAAATATTTTCTATTTGTCTTTTCCCAGAGGACTCGGCCAGTCTCCTCTCCTGACCCCCGCCTTCTTTTTTGTTTACCTTCCGTTTTTATGGGCCAGTCTTCACATCGGTAGATGCTGAGAGATTCCTGCTTGGGGGGGCCAGTGCGTTAAACAGCATGCATTGATAAGTGAATACGATTATACCGGATTCACCTGTTTCTAAACCTCCTCAGAACCATATTGAACATGAAAATATAATCACAGATTTTTCCATTGCCCCTAGATTTCACCAGTCTTCAACTCTACAAACATATACAAAAAAGTAAGAAAAGGTTGCTGTTTTCAGAAAGTTCCTATTTTTTTTTTTTTGTTCACACCTTCACTTGAGAGTTTACAGAGCCGTAGGTAAATCTTGATTTATTTACTTCGCTTTTGAAAGACAGCTGTAATTTACTTTGGATATAGTTAGGCATGCTGAGATTCTTAGGCATTTCAGATAAAAGGGAAAACATTCTGGTAAATCCTGAGGATGAGACTGTGTGAAGAACCTGTTTTATCTTCGCTCTGTCTGTCTGTTGTCTGGCTGGGGCTTCCTATCTTGGAAACAGTATCTGGGGCTGCTGCTTTGCTTTTAGGCCGCCATCTGCTTGGCTCGTTCCTGACTTCTTTGGGGGAAATACATTGGAAAGGTAATTGTTTTACGGCTTAAATAAAAGGGACTCTTTTAAGACTGGGAAATAAAAATCAAGACTAAGATTGTGGCCAGACTACATACGGCATGGGGACAAACCTACAGGAGAAATCAGATGAATATTCAGTGCTTTTCTACAGTGCATGGTTCATTCTCTGGTAGTCAAGTTTACTCACATTATCAATATGTGAGATATCTGATTATTTAAAAATTTTTCTGAAGCTTTAATGGATATAACATCTTGTCTTTTGTCTTCATTCATGTTCCTAAGGTGATCTATACCAGTTGAACAGCCCCCATTCAGAACTTAGAAGTGGAGGAGAAAGTTTAGCTTTGGAGGGCTTTTAATGAACTGTTGCCTGTTGTTCACCCTTTCTTGAGATAACCTTCTGCAGGCTTCAGCAAGACAATTTCTCATGTCCATTCAGGGGTTTTGAGAGTAGCATTTTCTGTTAATGGACTTTGCCTAGAAATAGGTGGCCATTATAAAATAGTGCATAATTTTGTTTGCCAAAGCCTCAGCTTCCCAAGCCCCTTGACATGGCATTTGCTTTGGGAAGATGTTTAGAATAGATCTACCCCTTTTCATCTCTCTGTCCACATTTTCCTAAAAAAGAAACTAGGCTCTATGAAATAGGGACCCTGCTAATGATCAGAGTCCTTTTCTCAACAATCAGGGTACAATTCACATACCATAACATTCACTCTTTAAAGTGTACTGATGACCACCTCCTTCTAGTATATTTAGAAGGTTGTATAAAATATTAGCACTATCTAATTTTGGAACATTTTTATCACCTCTCATGGAAACCCTGTACTCATAAGCAGTCATTCCTCATTCCTGTCTGTCAACCACTAATTAGTTTTCTGTCTTAATGTTCTTTCTTATATTACTCTGAAATTTGTCCCTACAACTTAATGGTGAGATGAAAGAAGGAGAGGGAGCTACATAGCTAAACTCTTAAGGTTTATTTTTGCCTTCACAGAAATACTCTAGGGATTTTTCCTCACTTATAAGGCCCCCATGTAAAGAAGAAAGTTGGCTGCCAAGCCATAGAGTCCAGTCCCTTTATTGCTTATATTTAATTTACCAGTTGTCTAAAATATTAAATATGTAATAATGTGTAAGTAGTTGAGTCTGACCTGATGATGAAATTAATTTATGGCAAACACCCTTTTGAATTCTAAGTCCAGGATCACCAGCAAAACCATTATAATTTCTCTCAACTTTTCTATAACTTTTAGAATCAGAATTCCAATCATACAGGACTTTGTTAGCCAAAACCAGGGTAGTTTAGAAAGATTGTGGGTTTGGATATATGTATCAAATACGCCCTAATTAGGTACCATGGACTGCTGCTCTTTGTACTAGTTAGAAGAGCTAGTTGGAAGACTGAGGTTGGAGGAGGAATGGGGGTTGATTTAAAGGGCTAGGGGAATGCCCTGATCCTCAGGAAAGAGTAGGGCATTGAGAACTGTTGGTGAAATAGGTGTGTCAAGCTATCCCTGGAGAGCCAGGGACTGCTCACCAGATGCTCTTGGCTGGTCAAGTGAAGTTATTAGCTGATGGACCTGTTCTCTTTGTACCTCAACTCTCCCATGTATCCTGGAATGGCTTTGTTAAGACCTTGAGTGTTGAACCTTTTACTGCAGTTTCTAGCTTTTGTGTAACTTTGGCTTCAGTCTAAATACTTCTCATAGCTGTCTTCTGTAAAAATGTTCAGCAAACATTTCAGGGCCCAGTACTTTCTGTGGGGCTACCGTGATGGCGAGCTGGGGTGTGATAACACAGAGACTGTGGGTCTCAGGGTGTAGGTGTTGGTACACAGTGCAGGCCACCAGAGCTGGAGTGGCGCTTGGACCTTTGTGTGGTAGAGGTGATCATTGTTTAATGTGGGAGCCCTTTTGCTTGCTGTCCTCATTACAAGTGAGAAGTGCTGGAGATCTGGAATTCCTGTAGTACTTCCCTCTGCTTGGCAGATAAAAAAGGAATGTATTGTTTGGGAGAAATGCGTGAGAATGTTGAAATTTAAAAATTGCTTTGAATAGAGTTGAACCCATTTCTTTCTGGGAAGATGAATTTCCTTCAAGGATGGTTAGGTTTTCTGTTTAGTCTATTAAAATTTTTGTGGGGGTGAGAGTGAAACTCTACGAGACAGTGTCATCTCCACTGAATGATGCCGGACCCCTTTAGTTTCTGTCATCTTAATATCTTTAATTCAGTAATGTCTGTTCTTGCCATTATCCCACCCCCCCAAAAAAAAAATCCCAGTAGGAAAATAAACAAAACTCTTCTCATCCACCCTCTTCCTTTCCCCCCACCTTCCCGCTGCCTTGTAATAGCTGCTTTTAGGCTCTTTGGTGCATCTCCTTCTGCTAACTACTCCGTGAACACGTAAATGTGGCCGTGTGTATCGGTGTGTCCGCTTTGCTTTTTTCATGGTATATCCAGACCCTTTCAGCAGCATCCCAAAGTGGTGACGTGCATGAGAAGGAGAATCGTGCATCCTAGAGAGAGGCCTTTTGGATAGTGGTAATGTTGCTCTTTGAGCCACTGATGAGTTCCTTGTTTTGTGCTTTTTGGGGAATGGTAGTTCACAGTTAGAAATAGAGTGCTAATTAAAAAAGGCACCTTCTGTGTAAATAAGAAGGATATTCCAATTAGTAAATTTCCTGCTTCCTTACCATGTGTTTTCGTTTTGTTCTCTCTCTGTCTTTAAACAGCAAGCCAGGGCTGAGCAGGAAGAAGAGTTCATCAGCAACACATTATTCAAGAAGATTCAGGCTCTGCAGAAGGAGAAGGAAACCCTTGCTGTAAATTACGAGAAGGAAGAAGAGTTCCTCACTAATGAGCTCTCCAGAAAATTAATGCAGGTAAATTTTCCTTTCCACCCTCTATCTGCTTGCCTGCTTCCCTCTCTAGGAAAAAATGACCTTGTTAGAGCACTTTGCATGAGACACTTGCCGATAAGGTTGTGGCTGAAGTTCTTTGGGGATGAAAGACACCAGGGTGAGGACGACAGCAGTGCGATGCCCCAGAGTGTGGTTCTGCAGCGCATCTTCTCGGGAGAGGCGAGCTATTCTGTGCCCAGGGAGTCTCACACGATTGCCGAGGACCGCGAGGCCTTGACATACGTGACTTTTGTGGAAATACGGTGGTTAACGCTGCATGTGAGAAAGTTTTTCCTCCTCTTAGGATGAATCTATATGAATACATAAACATTTTGGAAGTCTTAAGTGGGTCTTTTGCACTAAAATATGAGGTTATAAAATGAAATGCCTTTAAAGGTATCCATGATAGTTAAAATTACTGTCAACTGTGTTCCAGTGGGTAAAATGCTGTTGAACAGGTATCAGACTAATAGAACAACAGTAATCACTAAAAAATCTGTAGAAGACATTGCACAAAACATATGCGGGATTTAATTTCTGAAGTCTGAATTTACTTCCTTCTCTAGGTTTTTTTCTTTTTTTTCCTCCAATGTAAAAGTTAAAAAAAAAAATAGGGGAAATAGCTTGTGGGTTACTCAGTATGAAGTTAAGAGTAAATAGGATATTGAGTTTTCATTAGTATAGAAACTTTAGTGTTAAGACCATATAATGGTCCAGGAAGCTTTTGTCCTTATTTTTCCTTTCTCATTTTTCTTCCTAATTACTAACTAAAGGTATTGTTTCATTCTTACACAAAATAATTGTATGTGGTAGCTATTGAAATGTGAAGAATAGGCGTACCAGGTTTCTTAGCATTCAGCAGATTCATGGCAGAAGTTTTACATTCCAATTTCATGTTGGTTCATTTGCATTGTGATTTAGAGTAAAGAAGGAGGAAACAGGCTAAGGTGACTTTTGTTATATCTCACCTTGGCAACATTAGATGGTTTATTTGAATGGATGCTTCTAAAGTTGTACAAATACAGTTGTGGATTGTTTTTCCCGAGTTCATTATGTAACCAAGTATCCTAATTTTTAACACTGGAAGAAGCATTCCCTCTACCCCCAGAACTTACACAGTTATTTTAATTTGGTGTTTTTGATCAGAGTACCTTAGAAAGCATTTATAACCTAGCCAGGTTATGTTCCTTTTCTCTGTAAAGATTCATGTCCAGTGTGAGTGGTTCTCTGATTTATAATTGGCCTCTCTTTCACTTATAACCTGCCTATTTTCCAAGGACATTGACGTTCCTTAAAATAAGGTAATAAAAAAGAAAGAAAATGTAATAGCCATGTGCAACAGGAAAGGAAGTTAGTTATAGTAATATACAGGGTCTAAGAAGACTTGACCCTTCTTTAAGCTCTGAGCTATCTTACAAACAATGCTATGACTTAAATGTTGTAGTAAATACATTACAAAATTTATCATTCGTAACCATTTTCGAGGGTAGCATTAAACATTTTGCTATTGTTGTACAACCGTCACTGTCTATCTCTAGAATATTTTCAAACTAAAACTCTGTACCCACTAAACAATGGTGGCCTATTCCCTTCTCCTGATTCTTAGCTTCTCTGGGGAGATGGATGGCAGGTAGTTGGATGTTGAGGTGTCTGGCAGGTTTCCGAGCTCAGTCTGTCTGTGGCATGATAGATAATCTGTGACTGTAGATAACGGGAATCACAGCAAGCTCATTCTGCACCTGCCCTCTATCGCCGGCCAGCTAGAAGGATCTCACTGCTGTAGGGAGGAAGAGCCCTTTAGCTTGTAATACTCAACCCCGCCATTTCCCAGGACATAGTTCCACAATGATTTCAACCAGTCTTTTGTGGAATACCCACGTTTTCTGCCACCCAGCATGGAAGTACTACTCTCCATCTGGAAGATTTTTAGAGTAATTGATACCAATAGATGTTTCCAACTGTGTAATTACTTTAATATGGCTTTCTAGGATGTTTGCTTCTGGGCAGGACTACCTTTTTTTTTTTTTAAGTAACGCCCTCTAAGCGAAACCATACGCAGGTGTCACTGATAGACAAATGGGTAAATAGATCTGTTCACTGTGAAAGTGTTTAGCATTTTTCACCCAGAGGCCAGTGGCAGCTATTTATAGAACAGTTTTCCTTTCGTCAGTGTGCTTTGGCTGTCACCTCCGATAGTGATTGGCTATGGCTTTCATGTGCATTTCAAAGGGATTCTTTGATCCTGAGAGCAAAAATCAGAATATTCCTGTAGAAGAGATGTGTCCCTTCCTATCTGCTTTGGCCCAACTGGTGTACTTTTAAAAATGAAATCAAGTCTACTTAAGTGTGGGGAGGAGGAAATTCCTTTCCCTCATCAGATCAAGTTTGGGAGATAAACACCCCAAGAAGTGTTGATGCTTACTGTAACAACACACATAAAAGATAGCGTGCAGCTCTTCTCCCTTGGTTTTGTCTCCGTCCTATAGCTAGTCACACAATTATGTCTTCATTTTGTGAAAAATCTTGTCTAAAAATCTGCATTATTCTGAGGACAGACTGAGATT
This sequence comes from Hystrix cristata, assembly GCA_004026905.1. Classification (NCBI taxonomy): domain Eukaryota; kingdom Metazoa; phylum Chordata; class Mammalia; order Rodentia; family Hystricidae; genus Hystrix; species Hystrix cristata. Next base: position 146,459 of record PVJO010001332.1, read on the forward strand.
GAGTACATGCTTTATGAGAAATTGTCCTAAAATTGAAAACAAAAAACTTAGTATTTTTGTTTTCAAAAATACTAAGGTGTGAACCTGTATCTAAACTCTGCTCTGGCATGTCGTGAAGAGAAGGTGTAATTCACATTTACAAGAAATTTTAATTCATATTTACAGCAAATTTTTATGAGCAAATTCTTTATCAGAATTTGATGTGTAACGCGTATGTAAGGAAAAAAGTCAAAAAGGCTGTTGTCCAAAATAGCTATACCTGTGCTTTGGGGCTGAGCTTACAGGTCGTGTTACATTTTTGTGTCCCTTCTAATTGTGTAACAGTACCAAGCATTACTATTATAACTAGGAAATATTTTACTTCTTTAAAAAGGAACTGTAAAATTCTGTTACCTGATTGTTCTTACCTTTTGAAACCTCCTTGTGTGCCCCTGAGTCCTGCTGTTGTAACTTCAGCTCTTTGCCATGAACAGCAGGGCACTGGAGTCTCTGCAGAGTTAGGTTTATTCTAGGCAATAGTAGATTGAGGACTCACTACATCATTAAGAACTAGTGTAATCAGAGTGCTCTAATGATTAGCTCATTGGTCTTTGTGTGATTCACTCCACTAGTCCTTTATGGAAAAGAAAATTGGGGGGGGGGTCATAATTCCCCTGGCTAACAGTTAACTGCCAATTACCAGGACTGACAGGAAGATTTGTCTTTGCTGAGATTCATAATGATTTTAGCAGCTGTAAGTTTTCCTACTTGCTTTTATACAAGTCTGATGCATCAAGTTCGCTTCCTACGTAGTCACTTTGCTCAGGATTGTTGCTTATACTCTTAACACGTGTGACCGCCCCGCCCAGAGTTCACACACACCCACCCCAGAACAAGGCTGAGTTAAGAGTACTGAGTATAGTATTACATATATCTCTGTCTTTTCAGTCTAATCCATTTTTTATGTTTTAGGCCTTAAAATAAGTTTATAATTCTGTACTTGTGATTTGTATTTGAAATGGGATCTAGTCCTCAGAAAACAATGCCAGTATAGCACTAATAGGAATTATCATACTTACATCCTAATAAGGGGATAGATTCTTACTGATGTTTGGAAATAAAAAGGAAAGTTTTCCGGATCTCCTGTAAGTGTCACAGCTTGTTTTTGTTATTGACTTGGTCCCTTATGTTTGAATGCCTCCTGGAGTTAAAGTAGTAGAAGTTTTCTTAGCCTCCATGGAAAGATGATATGTAGAAGTAGAAGGAGGGAAGGAAGTTGTGGGCAAAACCACTGCTGAAGCTGCCACAACCCAAAGATTAATAGCTAAGCAGTTCAGAAGGGTGTCATGCAACAGAATTATTCTTCCATGTGTTTTGCAGAGGACTAAAGCTAGGAAGAAGAATTTCAGTAAGTTTCAGGATCTGTCTGTTCCCCTGAACAGAAGGGTCACTTCTTTATTTTCCTTCCTCCCATGCCGTCGAGTGGAGTCGTGTTTTCTCTGGAGGTTGCTTCCGTAACCCCAGAGAGGTTTTGTGTCCAAGTAGCATGATGTGGCTGTAGGCATCAAAAATGAGTGCAGATTCCCAGTTATCTTCTTTTTACGCATGTGCACTAGCATCTGAGGATGTTTCCTGTCCTCCAAGCCACTAAGATGGTAACGGAATTATTTTGTGCATGCGTGCAGCAAAGTCACACTCAGGATGACAGTGTGTGTGACTTGGTTTTGTTAATTTCAAGAATACCATGGCTAAGGCTGTGTGGCATCTATTTGTAGGAAATGGAATGAGACAAGAAACTTTGAACGAAATAGGCTTTTCCTTAAGATGGCTGGATCTGTGCCCCTTTTGGCCTGTGCTTTTTCACAACTTTAATACGGATCAGAGAAATTTCCTGTCACGTACTAGCTCTGAAACCATTTGGGGCAGAATTTTTTCATGTTGTTTTATATCTAATTATCTGAATCTCAGCTTTGTTGATTTTCAATTCTTTTTATTGTGCAAGAGGTTTATATATTGCATTCCCCATACATCTGCAAGGAGCTGCCAAGTTTTTTTTTTTAAATAAATTTTAAATGCTGCAACCACCAGTAGCCAAAGTATAAACCAGCACCAGTCCCTTTATTTTTTGGTACTGGGGATTGAACTCGGGGCTTTTCACTGAGCTAGCCCTTCCTTCCTTCCCTTCTTCTTCTTTCCTTCCTTCCTTCTTTCATTCATTCATTCATTTTTGAGAGAGGATTTCACTAAGTTGCCAACTCACCCAAGGTAGGCTTGAACTCATGATCATCCTGACTCAGCCTCCCAGAGTGCTGGATTATAGGCATATGCCACCATACCCAGCATAAACCAAAATTCTGTTAGTAGCATGCCAAAAAGCTCTCAATACAACATAATTTGTGTTATGATTAGAAAGTGCAATAACCTTGCAATTTTTCAGTCTTAAGAAATTGCTGAGTTTTTTTTTAAAGATGTACCTGTGTGTGTGTGTGTGTATGTGGACATATACCCTGGTAATATTACTGCTACATTTAATGTACTTAGATTCCAAAAAAAGGTAAGCATGGGAGAGCTCAGAAGCTGCTTTGTTAATTTCTTTGGCATAAATTATGAGACAAAAGCAGGTGGGAAAAAGAAGGAAAATAAAAATAATTAGGCGGAAGTGGGGCAAAAGGTTGTTTTATTTACTGGAGTAGATGGGAAACCTCATTATTTCTAGTTGGAAAGGTGAATCTTGTCTATTGGAGGATACTTGGCCCACTGTTGATGGAATTTAGCTATGACTACAAACTTTTCAAATATTTAAAAAAACTTTGTAGTTGTGAAAGTTGCCATACTTCACATTTTATTTTCAAAACAATTGATAGTAATTACCTTCATAGAGTTATATGCTGCTACAGTCTCTCACCCATGTCCTTCTTTTTCCTTTTTAATCATAAACCAAGGACCAGGAAGGAAAAATGAAACCTTTTATTTTAATCTCCAGTAATGTGTCAACCTAGAAAGAATTGTTTGGGCTAAGACTTATGGGGGCTTTTGTTCTTAGGGCATTTGAAGTCTCTTGGAAACAGCTGAAAATCCACAGGTTTTCACCAAAAGGCAGATTCCAGAGTGTAAAGGATGTTTTTGTCTTAGGTCTAAAGCATCTTTTTAGCTCCTCCTCCTAAGGATACCAGTAAAAAGGTTGGTGCTCTAGCAGGCATTGTGCTGTTGGAAATCCAGGCAAGGCAAATTTAGCACTTCGGGCATTCTGAGAAGATGGGGCGTCTGACTCATCCTGAAGCCAGCTCTTTGGGAGAAAGGCCCTGACTTTAGTCCTAGGCTTGAGCATGCTGCGAAGGAAACAAAAAAGAGCAATTTTTATGGAAGGATTTAACTGTTTTCTCACAAAAATTACATGTAGCATTTAGTTGACAGAGCTCAATGAGGAGAAATGAAAGTTAAATAAGATGCTAAAGACCTGTTGGACTGAGATCTGGAGGACAATGGGAACTGAGAGAAGAGACTGCAGCCCTGTGGTTGCTTTTATTCTGAGGACATCTGCAGTTCTCTGAGAAACAGCTGCGATGTGTGCTTGGTGCTTGTGCAGAGCTGGGGCCACAGAACTCAAAGATTGAGTCTGGCTGGCATTGGGGATGATGATCCGTCACTCTCCCGCTTGAAGCCAGAATCATGAACTACATCCTAAGGATAAGAGTGAACCAGTTTCGTATGATCTGTGTGAATCAGAGACGTAAAGCTTTGATTCTAGATTAAGGTACAGCCAGACTTAAGTGCCTGGCAGAAGATAATAGAATTTTTGGAACAAGATAGTATCAGGCTAGGCCACAAGTTTGCTCTATAAATAAATTTTCAAATTCAGTCTCCAATCTATAGTCAAAGACAGGCAGGCACATGAAGCTATGAGATGCCATGAATGTGAATCAGAAGAAATAACAGTGTGGACTTCAGATACTAGAATTATCGGCTCTAGACTACAAAGCACATGCTTACTACATGCAAAGAAATAAAAGCCAAGCTTGTACTCTTTGGCAGGAAATCGGAAAAATATCCCTGTGCTTGCAGACCTTCAATAGGTAAGTGAAAGATTTAGGATTAATTATATGGTGATATATTTGAAATATAGGTGATATGGACAAATGCTTAGAAAAATAACACTTTTGACAGCTGACTGATAAAATAGAAAATATAGAAATAGCACAGGCTTCCTTAGGAAATGAATTCAAGTTTCACATGGCTTCATTGAGAGTTGCACCAAACATTCAAGGATAAAATAATTCCAATCTTAGATATATTCTGCAGGGAAAATGAAAGCTTCCCAAGTGTATTTTAAGGCCAATTTAAGCTTAATGCTCAAACTTAAACAAGGATAGTTCAAGAAAAGCAGATTATGGTCCAATCTCAATCATAAACAAAAATCTTAAATAAAAATAAAACAAAGACAGCCATATATTAAAAGGATAATACACCACAAACATGGTGGGTTTATACAGGGAACACAAGATTAGTAGAAAATCAGAAAGTCTAATTAGCTGTATAGAATAAAAATAATGATGTGAACAGATAGAGAAAAAGGATTTGATAAAAAGTAACAATTCCTGATAAAATCTTAGTGAACTGAGAATAGAAGAGAACCTCAATCTGATAGTGTCTACAAAGAGCCTTCCCAAACATGTTTAATTATGACAAGTTAACAGTTTTATCTTTAAAAATCAAGAACTAGACAGAATATCTATTATGTTCACCTAGAATCATTTTTGTTGTTGATTCTTAGTGCAGAAAGGCAAGAAAAAGGTAGAAGAACATGACTGTTAACGTGATTGCTTTTGTTGTATGTTATAAAGAGATTATGACGTGGGGGCCAAGATGGGGTGAGGAAATGTATTAGAAGGCTGTTCTGTAATCCATGCAGAGAGACGAGAGCACTGTTCGAGGGTGGCAGCGGTGAAGACAGTGAGCGTGGGATGCTGGATGTGTGTGGAAGAAACAGCCCATTGGATCTGTGGCTAGATTAGAAGTGGCTGTGGGAAAGGGGATCAAGGAAGACCGAGAGGTTTAGGACTTAATGACTAGAAAAGCAGAGTTCCTACCATTTAAGGTAGAAAAGACAGCAAGTGGAATAGATTTTAGTGGGAAGGTCAGAAGTGCATTTGAGATGTCTCGACTTCAAATAGGGAAAACAGGCAGTTGGACAGAGAGCCTTTGGTGTCAACAGAGAAGTCTGGCCTAGGAGGTAAATTTGGGAGTGTTGTCATTTGAACTTATTTATCGCCATGGGAATTAATGCTCTCACAGGCTGGCTGGAGGGTTGTCCAAAGACATATCACAGGAGTGGAAGAAGATATTTGCAATATTAATTACTGTCTCAGTGCTACAAATCAGTAAGAAAAATAGACAACCCACAGGAAAAATGGCTAAAAGACTTGAACAGACTCTTCCCATAAGTGGATGGCCAGATAACCAGTAAACAAATGAAAAAGTACACAACCTCATTAGTAGTTGGGAAAGGTGAATGAAACTACAACAAGATACTAATGGATTGTCATGCACTACTTGTGGAGAGTGGAAATTACTGCAACAGCTTTAAAAGCAATTTGGCATTACCAAATTAAGTTGAAAATACTCATTCTTTATGACCCAGCAGTTCCACTCCTGAGTATCTGTCGTACGGTGTGTCTCTGTCACCAGACGTGTCCTTTGAGTTATCTGTCATCATAATCAGAAACTAGAAATGACCCATTGTCTACCATCAGTAGAATAAACTGTGGTATACTGATTCAGTCGGATACCGAAGACATTGAAAATATAAATCACAATTTGACTTAACTCCAAGTTCACTTACTAGAAGAAGGTATATTAAAAAAAAATACAAAAGTAAGTAAAATTAATGTTTAGAATCCAATACATAAGCATCAAAATTTTTAGGAAAAAGGAAGGAGGTTACAAACATAAGAATCGGGTATTAGTTACCTTTTGGGGTTTGGAGGGGCTGTGATCAGAGACATACAGTGCTTTGGAGAAGCTAGCAGTGTATTTCTATTTGGATGATGGCCACTTGAGAGGACTATCATATGTACTACTTGCTGGTATTCAGTGTTCTGCAGCCTCTTTAACGACCTCATCCTGTGTAATTTAACTCGTACATGGTTATTGATTCCATCACTTCTTAATGGTGTCCTTTGTACTTACCTAGTTGTTCTGTTCATTCTGAGGCTTAACCTAACGACACAGTCCACACCAAAGTAAGGATATTTTCATCTGTCCAGTCAGTATTTGCATGAATAAGGTATCTCCTGGAGACTCTTTGGAGTAGAATTGAGGCATCCTGTCACTAACCTTCACAGAGCTTGCAGTCCTGTAGGGTGGGAAGGGGTGGGTAGCCAGGGTTCAGGGTTGGTAGCATGGATCAGTGGCACAAACCTCATTTGAACCTGGATTTGCCCTTCTTGTAAGACTTTGGGCAGGTCGCCCGATCTCTGTAAGGTATGGTTTCATTCTGTGCAAAATGCAGCTGATGATAGTACTTACTGTAGATTATGGGAATCAAGGACATTGACACATATAAAGTGGTTGGGATGTGATTAAGTGCCATGAACTATTAGTTGCTTTTAGAAATATCTGATGAAAAGTGCCATGAAATAGACATTAAAATGCACATGAACAGCAGTGTGCTTGTCACATTATGCTGAGGGCATGTGGGAAGGCACTGGGGAAGTCTCTTGAGCCATCCCCCGGTTTCAGTAGTTTGAGGGGAGGGAGTCAGGCCCTGTAGGCAGAGGCACAGTGTGAGCAGGGGTGTAGGGTTGAAGAGGGCAGCAGTCCTGTTAACAGTGGGCCTGTGCGACTGACAGGGGCTGTCATACCAACCAAAGTGGTCTCCCTAAGCATTTGGCCAGCATGATGAGCATGTGTGCGTGCACGTGCATGTGTGTGTACTTAGAGAAAGCCTGTGGAAAAACACATAAGCTTTGAAGCATGATTGCACCCACTCCCTTGCTTAAAGCCAGCCATTCTTTGGTTGGTGCCTAAACCTTGAAAGAATTGCTTGCAAACCTTGGATTGTCACTTTCACTCAGCATGACGGTGGCATGAGGAGAGTATGAGAGCTTGTGTGGGACCGTATTGCAGAAAGACTCAAATGTTACTCCAGTGAGTTTAGGCTTGATCTGCAGGTGGCGGAGAGCCGTGGAAGGGCTCTGAGTTGGGCATTGAAGTACTAGGGCTTGTCGACTGGCATGATCCTTTGAGGATCTAGGGGATCCATAGAGATGTATTGGTATAGTCTTCTGACAAGGAGTAAAAGGCTAAACTGGATCACAAACACAGAAGAGGACGTGTTTTACAGCCATTATGGAGGCTGATCTAATGTAGTTTGATAACTGAAGAGATGTGAAATGTTGAGCAAGAATAACAGTACAGGAACAGCAGGGAGGAGGTGGGAATGAGAGTGGGCCCAAGAGACAGTGGTGATTCACCGACTCTGGGGTGGGAGTTGGACTCGCTGCTCAGGAGAACAGCTGAAAAGTTGGTTCTTGAGACATTTGAAGTTCAGAGTGATATGCAGGACATTTCATAAAGTTTGTTAATATCCTGATAATTGTTTTCAACACTCCACTGCAGTTATTCTTACGGTGCCTTTTACTTGGTCGCATGAGGACAGCTCTTGTTCGTGGTAGTTGTCCATCAGCCAAGGATGTTGGTTTCGGGACAGTAAGTAGTACCCAGAGGGTACTAGTTAAACAGAGGTGAGAGCATCTCAAGTTTATTCTCCAGCTGCTTTGAAAAAGCTGGTGCCTGAGGGCGGCAGCCGGAAGTCCTGCCTCCCTTGGTGAGGGCTGGGTTGACGCTAGCCCAGATTAGCAGACTTAGACTTTGCTCAGCCTGGGACTTGGCTGGCTTCTGCTGCCATGTTGGATGGGAGAGTCAGCTCAGCAGCCAGCCTCTGTGTGTACCTGTGGCTGCTGTTGGTGGTGGTTCACCAAGGTGAGTGGTTTCAACACCTCTTACCTTCGAGAGAGACTTTTGCTAAGAATTATGAGTCATTTGGTGCATGATTACTGAGTGTCATGTATAAGAAGCCTAGTTCATTGAAATGGTTCTTGAAAACAAATTATATAGACTGCAATTATGGGTAATCAAATGATCTTTAAGGCTAACATGCTTGAGATCAAATTGATGGTACACTTGCATTTTTTAAGGGGCTGGAGTCCATAGAGATGTGATTTAAAAAATACAGTAACTGTTTCAGAAATTTAAAAAAATTGTTGTAGTAAAAGACGCATTGCCAGTAATCCTCCTCAAACTACTGCCCCTCGTTCTTGCCACTTTCTGAAGCAGTTCTGGAAGCAGTCTGCTTTCATAAGTATCTCTAGCTATACTGTCGTGGCTGCCTTGACGTTCTGAATTGATTCAAAATGTTTGCCTTCCGCGGTCATTTTGACTTTTGGGAATGAGCTAAATGTTGCATGGTGCCATAACCAGTAAGGCACAGTAAGATGAAGACACACAATAATATTTTTATGAACCTGCCTTGCCATTGGATGGCACTCACGAGCAGTGTTCACCCCCAAATTTTTGATCACAGCTTCAAAAGACATCTCACAAAAAAAGACTTCCAAAATGGCTTCAGAAAATGGCAAGAACAGTAAGGTAAGTGTATTGGGATCAAGGCGCAGTATTTTGAGGGACATTAATGGCATTGTGGCTTTACTGTTAATAATTTTTTTAGAAATTGAAACACTCGTCTTGTATTTTGGTCACACCTTGTATCCTCCAACGGATAAAGTAAGAAAATTTGGCACTTACAGTTTTAAAATTATACTGGTTATTACTTGTATCTTTGTGTATGGCTTCTTCAGTTATATTAATATTTTTATACTGAATTGCAAGGAATAAACATTTATTCCTATACCTTTAATTCTATTGAAAATGTGACCTGCTAAAGGAACATCTGTTGTAATGGGATTCCAACCTCACGGGGGTATTTTTTTAATGTTCACAATATATTGCACAACTAAGGGTTGTAAAACTGTTTCACAATCTTTTAGATAGACTTTATAAGAAGTCTATAGAAATTTTCATTCGGATAAAAATATTTTACTCTGCCTAAAAATTTAACTTTAGAGATACTAGGGCAGATCAAAAAACAGTGTGTGTTTAAATTTTAAAATTTTATTACAACAAAAGACATTATTGCCATGCATCCCTTTCGAGATACTCCCCCTTGCTTTGAACCCTATTCTAACATTCTTGCCATTTTTCTGAAGCAGTCTGGAAGTCCTCTTTCATGAGTGTGGTTACAAGTTGCAATAAAAAAAAGTGGTGAATGCTGCTGCCAGGTGCCCTGTTATGGAAAGGCAGGCTTGTAAAAACATTAGTGTGTCTTTCTCCACCTTTGAATAAGGTACCATGCGACTTCTGGCTCTTTCCCAAAGTCAAAATGACCACGAAAGGTAAATACTTTCAGTTCATTCAGGTCATTGACGCAGCCACGACAGTGCAACTAAATACACTCACATGAATTTTATTTCCTATGTATCAGTGGAATTTGTTTTTTTACTTCTTAGTTTGAGTTATTTTTGTCCTAGTGCATGAACTCTGACCTTATTGGAAGACTTAAAATTGTTTATCTATTAAGACCTCCAATTAAAAATTTTTAATTATACCTTCACTTTTTTATCCATATCAAATGTGAGTGGCAGAGATGAAACTGGAGTTCATTTCTGATAGCTAGTCTTGGGACTCGTCTGCACCAGGCTTCCTTGAGGGTTTTTATGTTTGTGGTATCATGAGCTATAGCTTCACAACAGGAAAGTGGATTCACATGTTGTTTTGAGCTCTGCTAGGGCCAATTTGCATGAATTTACTTGGGGCAGGTTGAATATCCGTTTTCTGAAATAATTGGAAGTAGAAGTGTTTTAAATTCTAGATTTTTTTGCATGTATTTCTGATCCTGGCTTGATGGCGCTTGGCAGCAGCATTCATTATATTTTTTATCACACCAAGTAACTGCACTCATGAGAGAACTTCCGGAGCTGCTTCAGAAAGTGAAGAGAATGGCGGGATTAGTGTGTTTGAAGCAAGGAATATTTTGAGAGGGAATACATGGTATTGTGTCTTTTACTGTAATAAAGTTTTAGACTTTAAACATTCACTGTATATTTTGATCATACATTGTACCTATTGAGTTATTTTGGATATGGAATCCAAATCAAAACATGAAATTCAAAACAACCTAAATGCCCAACAACCAATGAATGGCTAAAGAAAATGTGGTTTTTTCTACACAATGGAGTACTACACGGCCATAAAAAAGGATAAACTAGAGTAATTCGTATATAAATGGATGTTCCTTGAGAACATACTTTTAAGTGAAATAAATCAGACACTCATGAGTACACATCGAATTGTTTCTCTGATATGATAAACCATAACTGTAAATAAGGACAAAGAGGTGTAATAGATATTATATAAAAGGAAGATAATGTACAAAGGAGAGGAGTACTAGAAAGAAAGAAGGGGAAAAGCAGAAAGGCAACAAAGGAAAGAAAAGGGAAAGGGAAAATATGGACAATTATGAATAAATCTGCTGTAAATAGGGAGGGAGGGAACAGAGGGGAGGGGCGGGGAAGAAGGGGGAGAGCCAAGATGCATCATGTATAGGTACAAAATAAATGTGATGAATGTGACCATTGTATGTAAAATGTACCAATACATGTTCTTGGTTTAAAAATAAAAATAAATAAATAAATTCTACTTCTGAAGCCAATTTAAAAAAAATGAAATTCATTTGTTTCATGTATGGAAGGGAACCACGGAATGGCATGAAGGAGGAGGGGAGGTACAAATAACTGAAAATAATTGAGATGTGTTATGTGAATAGTTAAGATGTATTACATGCATGTACCAACTCCTCATAATGAATGTAGTCATTATGTACTACAAACATGTACTAATAAAAGTAAGAATTACAAAAGGTTTCATATATATACCTTACACATGTAACCTAAAAGGTAATTTTATACAATACTTTAGGTGCACCTGCATTTTTACCATGACCTATCCTAAGAGGTCAGGTATGGCACTTTCCACTTGTGGCGTTAAGACCATGCTCAGAAAGTTTCCAATTTTGGAACATTTTGGGTTTTTGGATTAGGGATAGTCAACCTGTATTTGTTTAAATCAGACAATTTCTAAATTTTTCTCAGGCAAATTGTATGAGGTAGTCTGTGGTTATTAGTTGCTCAAAGGCCCTGCCCCAAGTTAGCTTCCTCCCCCTGGCACATCCTATACTTCATCTCTTAATTTTGGAGGCTGGGGGTATTTCTGTTTCTTTTTTTTATTTGTGGTTTTTTCGTTCCAAGGAAGAACCGTATTTTCTTTCTCTTGTTTTCTCTGTTCAGAAGCTCCAAGTCATACTTCTAAATTGCTTGTTACCTGAGAATGGCAGAACGAAGCAGGCAGTAGAGTGCTTTGCTTCGGCACCCTCTCAGGTTGATGAAAACTGAAGCTTCAGCAGAGTCAGGGCTTAGGATGGCTTGTTACTTTTCAAATGGGTTAGCTGGGAGTCCTAGTAACAGCAGCTTCACCATCTAGTTTTCCTCAGGGTTTAGCTCTTGAGAAGAAAAAAAAAATCTCCTAACCTGGGAGCTTTATAGCCTTTGTTACTAGTTCAATGCACAGTCTTAAGGGAAATACCTACTCAGACATCGACAGGGTTAGACCATCTGTCGAATGATGACTGTTTTCTTAAAAGCCAATGAGAGCCTTTATATTCTCAGATTAGCATTCTGTGGCATACGCCGCTGTTTAGTGGGTAGGTGTTTTGTCATTTAGGTTGCATTCTTTATTTTAATTTACTTGGGTCAGAGGCATAATGCTTAAAAAAACAGGGGATTCTCTCAAATAAAATGGCAACAATCAAAAACACTGGAGGAAAACACAACTACTGTATTTTAAAACACCTTGGTGTAAGTGTTGTAAAGGCTTTAAGACCCAGGTTCATCACGTCTTTAAAACTAGTTGATTTCATCTAAACTTAGTGTTCCTAAACTATTTTAGGGCCTGGATAATGTCTTAACTATAGTTTCTACATACCGCAAACTCAAGACCTGTAGACGGAAGACGTATACAGCAAGTGTTTAATAAAAGTCCTTGATGGAGATGTGCATGTTTTGCCTTTATCTGCTTTGACGAATGTTATTTGTTCCATCGGGGTCTTCGTGTCTGACATGTGGGAGCTTTTCCTTTTCTCTGCGTGTGTGCTTTAGTTCTTTTAATTGCTGCTTAGTCTTGGAGAACCTGAGTTGTAAAGGGCTAACTAAAAATAGGCTTGTCATTGTAAGCACCTCCTCACATCTGGTTTTTGTTGGTTCCCCCCCATCCCTGCAAGGTTGACCAGCTTTTTTTCTTTTTTTTTGAGTAGCACATCACAAATAGTGAAGAGAGAGCAGTGTCTGTTTATTTAGTTAACATTTCCAAAGTTGGAAAACTGTATCAGATTTAAATCTTGTCCCCCTTCCCTTCCCCTCACCTCTTCCAGTATGTGCTCGGAGAACAGTGGAAATTGTGTCAGACGTGGAGAGGGTTGCTTAGGTGCGCATGTTTTGAGGCTGATGGGTCCCCCCTCCCTTCGTTGTTCATTGTGACCTGAGGAGGGTATGCAAAGAGAGACCCACAGCTTCTTTGGGCAAGGAGGCACGGCTTATTTTATCCCGTGTTTTATCATTTGACTTTCCGAATGCCAAGGGCGTCCCAGGCACCGGTGGGTGGCAGGCTCTGAGGGCAACCTCAGACTAAGTTTGCTTGGGGATAGAGTGGGCAGGCACTGGCTTGAGGTTCGGAGCAGTCTGGACCCCAAACTCTGCTGCTTCCCAACTCTGCTGCCTTGGTGGGGAGACCTGTTTTGTCACGTATTAAACTGGAGATGGCCATGCCTGTCTTAATGCATGTGAACAAACTGGTGTCTAGTGTCTGTCTAAAGAAATGGTTTTCAGGGTAAAATGAAACCGTGTGTATTCAGTGTTTCTAAGTAGCTGTTAGTCTTTCCTTGGTCTACAATGGATCTCCAAACTCTCTTGGTGTAGAGAGTGTTAGAAATAATGTATAATGTATGGCGATTAATAAGGGCCCCAGGTTGTGCCGTGTGGCTGGATTTCCTTTGGTTGCCTTTTTGTTTCGAGGTTGGAGTAAAATTTTTTTAAGTTTACTTGTAACTACATCATATCTTTGTGTTATAATTGCAAAAGTAAGAGTTTTTCACCCATGGTTTTTAGGAAAGAAGTAGGAGGTGCGATGTGTGATTTCATCATGCCAAGAAAATTAATGTTACTGATTTTTGCCAAAGCATGCTTACTTGTACATTGGTAAATAATTCTGAATAACTTACTAAGTATATTTTGTGATTGTGACATCTCATCTCTTTCTGCAGACATGACGTAAACTGCAATTCATTTAATAAAAACCAACAGCGTGAAATACCTATTTTTAAAATGTTTATGCTCGTGGCATAAAACTTAAAAGGTACCAAACAAAGGGCATATGTTGAAAATTAAGTTTCCTTTTCTGCCTCATTCCCTAGCTTAGCAGTTCCTTCCTACGGAGGCAGCTACTCCTCTCTCTTTAGAGTTACAGTCTGTTTGAGCACGGTCTGTTATTCTCCGTATTTGCCCTGCGGTCTGTGGTCACAAGGCCCCAGTACGAGCAGCCTACCCGGTATACACGTACGTAAGTGAGCAGACATGGGCCATGTCACTTTGGTGATGAGGCCTCATGCTTCCTGTGGTCAGCTTTTGGAACCAGTGATTGTGTGACCCTTGAGTTTCTTGATTTCCAGGTCTGTTCTTTTCATTTTCCAGCTGCAGCATGAGAAAGCTGAACTGGAACAGCATCTGGAACAGGAGCAGGAATTTCAGGTCAACAAACTAATGAAGAAAATCAAAAAGCTGGAGAATGATACTATTTCTAAGCAGCTTACATTAGAGCAGGTAAGCATTTTCCGTTCCCCTTTGACATTGCTTTCCGTGATCAGCTGGCTCTTCCCAGCTTTCCTGTGTCCTGAGGGGTATGAGTGAAAACCATTCCTCAGGTCCTCCTTGCCAGTAGAGACTTCATTTCTAAAGTAAGTATTGTCCCTGCTCACCCCGGCTCTGCTCTCTGGCTCTGTCGCTCACCACAGTTAAGTTTCGGAAGATACATGGTTATGTTCTGATTTATAGCAGGAAATGTCAGGTTCCTTTTTGCAGAGCAAAGAGGGAAGTGTGTTTTCAACCACAGGATCGTTTCTGTAAAAGTTCCTGAGAGTGTTGCTCTGGAGCTGAAAAGTTTCTTTCAAGAGTTCTTAGAACAACAAACATTTTTCTTTGAATTATTACCAACCTTAGGAGTGCTGTTTTCTCCCAGCTGAATTTGCTGATGGTGATACGGAGTAATAGACTCGGTTAACTCAAGCTGGGTCAGGTGCCAATGGACTAGTATGACCTTGAATTCATTAAATTCTCTAGCCTGAGTTCTCTATTTGCGAACAGAGCAAGACAGATTGTAATCAGGAATCGCCAAGTAGGAGGTACAAAATGTGGACGGTAATAGTGCATGATCCTTTTGCCAGTTGCCCTTTGCATACGCTGATGTTGATCGCAGAACTCGCCTTCAAAGCCCAGACTGGTCCTTGGACATCCTGTGTCGCACACGACTGTGGGCAGCCACTGTCGCGTCCTTCACTTTGGTGGAAGAGACCACTGGTCCTTGGACTACCTCTGTCGCACATGACTGTGGGCAGCCACTGTCACCTCCTTCACATTGGTGGAAGAGACCGAGTTCCCTGACATCCCTGGTCTCCTGCCTTCCAATGCCTTTTCCCGCTAAGCTGAGTTATAAGAGGCCGTCTTTAGTGTATGGCTGCTTGGGTTACAGTGTAGACTCCAGCAGCTTCACTCGGCTGACTGAGGTTTGAGTGCCATGGATTCTCATCGCCACTGTGGTGACTCCACTGAGCTTTCCGACAGGGCAGCCTGCTGTGTGTCCGAGCCTGTGCCAAATGGGACATTGATCACGCTTGGGATTACTTTGGTTTTAATATTTGGCCTGAGTGTGCTGAGGGGAAGCTGGGGTTTATTTTAAATTAAAACTGACTTTGGTTTTTGCTGTGCTTCTTATTTTTGTATCTACCTATGTCAAAGTGGGGACGTATATAAATATGTGCCCAGACTAATCTATTCTTGCCATTTAGCTTTTAAATTTAGATGCAGTGTCTAAATTTCAAAGACTTCCTGCATCCCCAGTTTAAAAATATTTTTTAGCGATGTTCACCTGTTTGACTCCCAGGATAAGCCGTAGCTCTTCTTCTGTTAAAGCTTTGAGGAGTTAAGAACTTATTATTGGCAATTGTTAACCAAGTGCTGGTCAGGTGGCTGCGTGAAAGGCCCGCAGCAGGTGGTATTGTGAGACCTGGACTCGGCAGTGGTTGTGAATCCTTGTTCACAGGCTGCTCAGGAGACTGGAGACTGGGGCTGTGACCACCAAGTCTTTTGGTCTGGCCACGAGGTGGAGATAGTGAGCTAGTGCCAGAGGGAGGAAGGGCCCCCACTGTCTCACTCTCTTAAAACCTTTGCAGAGTGGATACCTGAGCCACTGTAAAATGAAGTCCAGGGCATGCATTTTCTATACCAAGTTAATGAATTGAGGAACTTTTAAGCTTAGTTCAGACGTTGGCACAACAGGATTTCCAGAATAGAAAACAATTTCCAGAGGAAGAGGTGCAAAACCTCTTGTAAGAAGTAAGCCTCAGATTCAGCATATCAAGTCCTTATTGTAATTCAAATGATATTATCAGACCTACCTGCTCACCCCCTTTTTGGGTATATCCATGCTGATTAAATGTTGGGAATTTCACCATGTATTTTGTTGAACTACAGGTAATTTTAGTGTTTGAGGAGGAATGTTTGTTTTCTTTTTCCTCTAGTAGAACTAAATCTTTTCTGAATTTCCATGAATATGACCTGACCAGTCCTGTTGTCATCTTTTGGGATTATCTGTGTATTATATGTTGTAGTCTATATTATTATTACTTAATGCATGTTACATAATATGTTCTCTACTATATATTACTAGAAGAGACAAGACAAGTATTACACTATAAATTACAGTGACTTATATATATATTCTGTGCCTGTGCTCATCTACCTGACAGAAAACATTTTATGGGGGGTGCAGTACTGAGGATCAAACCCAGGGCCACTCTGCCACCCAGCTACATCCCCAGGCCATTTTGGTTTAATTTCGACATGGGGTCTCAGTAAAGTTGCCCCGGCTGGCTTCAAACTTGCCATCCTCCTGCCTCAGCCTGCTGAGTAACTGTGATTATAGGCATGTACCACCATTCTCAGCCCAAACTTACCTTTTTAACTATAAGCTGTTTGAAGGCAGTTGCTTTGTATCCCATCCCACCGCACACGCTCCGCAGCTGGATGAGGACAGCTGAAGAGTGGCCTCAGGCATGAAGCTAGAGAGCCGTCGTTTGTCTTTCAGAAGGCAGCACAGGCGTGCTCAGGACCTAGGCACTGACAGATGCAGCCAGCTGTGAACCTACCGGTATTTCCTCTGCTTAGTACTTTAAGGAGTGCTCTTGTTCTCTCTGTCTCTCCCTTCCTCCCTCCCCACTCCTGTCTCTTTCCCTCCCTTGTCTCCTCCCCCATCCCCTAGTAGTTCTATTGAAATATAATTCACTAATTTAAAATGTACAATTCGATTTTACTATTCAAAGTCGTTCAGCTATCACTGCAGTTAATTTTATAACATTTCCAGGTCCTCAAAATGAAACCCTGTACCCTCTACCTGTCATTCGTACTCTTCTTAAGCAAGCGCTGCTCTGCTTTCTGTTTGTTCAATTGAAACATTTCCCCTGAATAGGATCGTATAGTATGTGTTCTCTTGTGACTGATTTCCTTTTAGCGTGGTGCTTTCATCATGTCGCATCATATCTTCATACATTTTTTTTCTTTTTTCTGGCCAAATAACTGCCCACTGTGTGTATATACCACATCTTATTTATTCATCATCATTTGGTTGTTTCCACCTTTTGTGTGGACATTATGTTTTCCTTTCTTCCTGAGCATACACCTAGGAGTCAACTTACTGGTTTACATGGAAACTGTATAAAATTCTACAAAAAGAATTTAAAAATAGTACACATTTTGCATTTAGAGAGTTGAACCTGCAGAAACGATACTGGAAGACCTTCTGTCAGAAGTTCGCGTTGCCCATAATATCCTTGAAGGTGCAGCTTGGGCGGGAGTACTTTTTAAGTAAGTACCCCATTCTCTATAAAGCAGAACTTACTTGGCCCGGAGACTCAGTCTTGGGGACCTTTCTCAGTAGGGCCCAGCTAAGCCATGTATCAGAAGGCCTTCCATGTGGACAATCTAATTAGATCGTGTTAGTTCTTCTTTTAGACTAGAGCCCGAGTCCATTTTTCACCTTGGGAATGTGAGCTGCTTGGTTAGTGAGGTTCCTGGGCTGTCAGTGGTTCTGTTGGTCAATTCACAGAAGTGCAGAGCTGGGAGGCTGTGCTGTCGGGAAGGCAGCCTCCGCCCTCAGAGCCTGGCGGGGATGGGAGCAGTGGGGAAATCGTGAGGAAATCCAGGGCAGGGACACAGCGCTGCCCCCCAAATTTGGGACCGCAGCCTCTTGTTCCTGTTTCTTCTCCCTCTGCAGAGGAAGAGCCTGGGTGGGACTTGCTTCTCCATGACAAACCAGTTCGGCCTGTAAGTGGCCCAACCACAGACACTCGTTTCTCAGCAATGGAAAGCCAGAGATGGATTATGAGCGTTCTCAGGTCGCATAGCCAGTGCGTGGCAGACGTGGGCCTATGTCCCTGGCCTGGTGTGGGCTTAGCCTTTGTGTAAAGAGAAGCAGCAATTTATTTTATACTTCAAGCAACTCTGCTTCTTTCCTGTCCAAACAGCCTGCCTTAGTTCCTAATTATTTTAAATATCTTTTTAGGATTTATATAGCATTGTAAAGGCTTACCACCAGAAGACCGTTTATACACAGATGCAGAAGAGCATGCTGAGAATGGTGTAAAATTGTGAGATCTTTGCAGCATGCGGTGGGTAAACTAGATTAGTCCATTCAACGTGGCTTTAGCATCTTTAGCAGCTTTAAAAATAAGTACTAATGGCCATTGCCTTGCTGCGAACCCTTACTAGAAGATTTTTATTGAAATATGTGGTCACTGTAAGTCTCTTTGTTAGTATTCACATTTTCTTAGATGATGGCAAGAACATTTAGAGCATGAAATGTTCTTTAATATGTCAACAAATCTTGATCCAATTAACATGTTCCTTCCAGCTTGAGCCACTGGTGGTACGTGCATGACTGTCCCATCTGGTGGCTTGTACCACTGCGGGTACAAACAGATACAAACATTTTTATTGGTGTTTTTACTAATAAAATTAATAAAAGTCATTCGGTGGGATAGTCGTGCATGTACCACCGGTGGTCCAAGGCACCTGGTAGCGAGACTACGAATTACAGCCTATCATGAATGTGTTAATGTTTTCTGCCAACTGGGGGAGATTTTCCTTCCTTGTCAAGCATTGAGAGGCACCCATTAGCTTATTCATTGAGTGAGGTTAAGCTCAGTAGATTGCAAGGGCCTTCCAAGGGCCTTCTGCACTTGGCTGAGAAAGCTACCTTATGGGAAATGCTCTGGTATGGATGTGGCTTGTCCCCCAAAGGTTCATCTCCTGGAGCTGTGGTCCTTCATATGGCGATGCTGAGAGGCAGGGAGCCTTGAAGCAGGGAACTTGTGTGAAGTAGCAAGTCATGGAGGGCTCTACCCTTGCAGGGGATTCACGCTGAGCTAGATCTTGGACTTCTGGCCTCCAAAAAACCTGTAAGCTAAATAAACCTCTTTTCTTTGTTACTACCCAGTTCCATGTGTGTGTGGTTTTTTTTTTTGTTTTTTTTTTTTTGTTTTTGTTTTTTTTGTGGTCCTGGGGATCAAACTCAGGCCCCTGTGCTTGCAAGGCAAGCACTCTAATCACTGAGCTAAATCCCCAGCCCCCCATGTGTTTTGTTATATGGAAACAGAAAATAGACTAACTCAAGAAAGAACGAAACAGTGGTCATGCTACGCGTGGACTGAACATTGAGCCATTATTTGGTAACATAGTCTAATGATGGTGGAATACATTAGTGGTGTCCTGTAATAGAGCTAACACTCACCTGATTGCAGATGGAGATTGCCCACCATCTGCCAGATGCCTCCTTGTTTTCCTTCCTGTAACTGGCCCAGTGTAGCTCTGTGTTACTCACGGAATTTTGGGATATATTTGTTTAAGTTGGCTCCCTCCCCCAGTGCCCTAAAGCCCGTATATAAAGGTTGGATTCAGGGCTTGTCGGCTAATTTCATTTCATTACTGTATTTATTAGTCACCCATCCTGAAGCTGGGACAGAGTACCTGACACGTGAGCTGAAGGGAGGAGAGGTTCGTTTCATTCACAGTTTGAGTGGATTTAGTCCACGGTCAGCTGGCTCCCAGGCAGAAACAGTATGGTGGAAGGGCTTGGTGGCGGAATGCTGCTCAACCCATGGCAGCCAGGAAGCAGAGCCCAAAAGGAGGAATCGGAGACAATAGTGCTTTCCAGGTCAGACTCCCAGGACTTTCCCCTCAGCAAGGTCCCGCTGGGTAACAGCACTTTCAGCTATGAGCTCCTCAGTGGAGGAATCCATTCATAAGTATAGCACCTCACAATTTGGTCACCTTCCAAACCCATGAGACTTTGGGGGACATTTTAAATCTATACTGTGACAATTAGCAACCGTTTATGATGACAATATCTTAGCCCAAGTAGCTTAGGGGAACTTCTCTGGATTCAAATATCCCTTTCATCTGTGATACACTCTGTGACCCTAGGCAGGCAGGTTGACCTCCTCTGTGAAGCAAGTGTGATTTGAAGGTTTAGGGGAGGATTAATTTTCCATCCTGCGTCTCACACTCCGTGTATATTGACGTTCTTTTATTCCTCGGAGGCAAGATTGTCCAAATCCTGTGCAACAAGAAATAAATTTACATGGTAATCTAGTACACCAATGATTGCATAATTATGTATGACAGGAGTGAGTGTCATAAGATAACACATATGCCTTGGTATCCTCTTTCATTTTTAGGAAAGAATAGATTACAAAAGACTAAACCAATTTCATAATCTAGTAATGGGCTGTGACCTGCAGTTTGGACAGCAGGCTCTACTGTGCCAAATGCTTTGCCACCTCCAGATCTTCTCGGGCCTGTCTTTTCTACCCAGAGCATTTCCCCCTGCTCTGCTTACATCTTGCTGCTGTGCTTCCTCCAGGCAGCCGCCGCCTGTCCTGGGAAGTATTTTCATATTGTTCAGTCTTCTTGTAACACTGGACATTCCATTTAATTGTCTCTTCTCTGAAAGTACCCAAAAAGGTAAAGGAGGATAGTGTTGATCTAACCATTGTTTTCGTGGTGAGTCACAGCCAGTAAGTTTTCCAAAAGCTGCAACTGTTGCCATTAATAATGAAAGCTGTTATCCATGTCTTATGGTACTTGGTTCTACCTGTTTTCCAGGGAAATGAGCCTGTGTATAATGTTCGCCTCCAATACTTCACCAGCATTCTCAACCTGGTTATGCATCTTTTCAGTTTATGAATCTGTTTCATGCTCATACATTTGTGACTTGGCCCCTTTTATGCCCATGCTGCAGCTGATGCAATTAGATGGCCTGCATCCTGCGTTAATTCAGTACACCTTTGTTACGTGCCTGCCCTGGGTTGCAGTCTCCTACGGAAGGTGATAGAAGGTCCTTGACCTGGAGACGCCCAGTCCAGCAGTAGGGACACCAGTGGGTCTGTGGTTAGTGATGAAGGAAGCACTGAGCAGAGTACTGTGGTGCAGGGAACGAGTCCCCCAACCAGCAGAGAGGATGAGAAACTGCCCTGAGATTGGGCAGGGAAAAGGACACCCACTGGCCAGAGAGGCCCAAGTCTGCTCTTGCTGCAGAGAAGCAGAGGCCTGTGAAGAGACAAGTGGGAGAGGCAGAGAAGTGAGCTCGTGAAGGTGTGAAGTTGAGTCCCTTGTCTTCATCAGAGAGCATGGAGAGGGCAGGTGTTGTGGCAGTGGCAATGGCTGCGTGACGAGTTGAGTCTATAGTGCGGCTGAGGAAAACAACCCTGTAGCTATCTCAGGGACCCGCCCAGGCCTCAGCGCCAACAGTGCCGAGTGGGGTTACCTTCAATTGCTAGCCAACATCAGCAGCTGCCATAGAGGGCTGGACCAGACCTCACCTTCCAGGGAGAGATCAAAGTGACACCCACTTGCCCCAGTGTCTGCTACTATTGGTAACTGCAGCAGCTCGCAGGGACTTGTCTTTCAGATGATGAATTTGGATCCTCAGGAAAAGATTTGTATTGTGCTCTTTTTTTTTTAATGAAACAGTAAAACATTTGATATATTTTAAGTTTTATCAGGAAGAAAAGAAAGTTTTAGATTTCCATCTCATAGAACCACTACTGGTTGGTATGGTGTTAAAAATGGCTGACAGCAGCGTTAAGCATACAAGATAGTCATTCTGTCTTACTTGTCTAGAAGACAATTGTTTCAAAATGCAAACCAAATCGATACCGCCTCTAGTTCCTATGTGTGTTAGTAAATAGAGTCAATGGTTTACAAGAGAGCAAATGTAATACAGGACATTTACGAGTTACAACATTAGTACACACAAGCCAAATGCAGAAAGAATGCAGAAGGTCTATCTACATGCACTGGAGACCTAAAAGATCCAATCAAGGGCTGGGAGCCCATGGCACTGCCTCATGTACATCCATGTCTGAACTAAAAGGCTGACGAAATCTGTACTGGAACCAGGGTACGACACGCACAGTGGAGATGAAGACCAGAGCTCCCCTGAAGCGAACAGCAGCCATCCTTGATGATAGCAAGGCCCCAAGCTCCTCCTGCAAGAACAGCTGAGTTCCCTTTAGGAGAACCAGCCACAACAGAGCTTCTCCTACTGTCTTCTGCTCCTGTTCTCCTTTAATGTTGTGTCGGCAGTAAGGTTTGAGTGGATCTTTAATGCCCACAACCACACCAACTCAGTGTAGCTGGGCGTTCCTGCCAAGTTATCATATCAGTCCACCACACTATGTAATTCTGATGCTGCTTATTATAGTAGCTATAGCAACTAACTAGTGAGTTGTGTAGATAATCTGTGTGTATTTGTGACGAATGCAACAGGGAATTTGGTGGCTAGTGGTTCACATTCAGGTTTACATCCTTGGCTAATGTTTTTTATAATTAGGGAACAAGCTATTTGTTAAATCATATGCAGGCTTGTTTAGAATTCCATTTGTGCAAACAGCTGCCCTTGCAGATTCTGGCCATGGGAGGAACCTGTCATAACCATGCTGGTGGGTGGCACCTGCTGAATTCTGTGTGCTGCTTTGAAAGTACAAGGAATAGTTGTGTGCCCTGAGGATTCACTTGCATTAAGGAGATACAATTTAGTGATGACTACTATGCATATTTTGCAGTTCAATTTCAAATACTGTACTGATATAAGATTATGGATGTTGTAAAACCTTTTATTAAATGCTTGCACCATAAAAGAAATCCATTGCCTTTTTAAGAAAATTTGGAAAATATGAACAAAAGGTAGAAAAGCATTATATAGATGGAAATTCCCCAACAACTTATATTGATGCTTTTCTTCTTCTCCCTTTTCTCTTCCTTTTTTAATAACAGTGTATATATAGCTTGCTGCCCTGTCTTTTTATTTTTCAATAACACATCAGAACCTATGTCTCCTCCTTTAGATAAGCCTCCCTGGAGCCCAAGCAGACGTAACCGTAGTAAACACTGCAGTTGGTTGGGTGGGAATTGGATTAGAGCAAATCCTCGAGGATGTTTAGGTTTCCTGAGAGTTTGTGTACAAGAGTCCCACCTACTGCTTATTCAGGAGAGATGAGAAAGAGAATTTAGGTCATAGCTGCAAAATAAATAGGATTTTTGGTCCTGAAAAGAGGCAAACCAGGATCAGTACTGCTCCCCAGAGAATCCTCAGCAGGCTGTCTGCTGGGGGATTTGATTTGTTCCGTGATCCTGGGGCTGCCGGGAAATCAAGAAGCCAGCAGAGAGGTCCCAACTCAAGGGGACCGCAGAGAGGGAGTTGAGACCCCAGAGAGGTCCCACCTCAAGGGTTGTGAAAGTAGACCCTGAGCTCTGCCTGGTGACACAAGTAAGTCTCTGCAGGGCTCGGTTCAGCAGCACACATACTTAATAGGTCTTTGCAACCAACACCCCATTCCCAGTGTATTTACATACTGATGGAATACAAAAACAAACTGTTCCATCTTGTCAGAATTTATTTTGAAGCATCAGGTGATTTGTAGGTCAGTTTGCACAGATATTATGTGATGGGAGGGGAAGAATTCAAGATGTATTCCTGTGTGAAACAAAAGGCCCCTAGGCGTTATCCAGCAGTGTGCATTTTCTGACCATGCACAGAGCATAGAGAGCTTGCCCATTGAGTTGGGTGGAGTTGATATGCTATAGGAAGGGCAGTAATGTCTGGACGTGAGACTGAGATGTTCTAGTTGCTTGTGGTTTTGAAATGCATGTTATGTTTCCTTAGAACTAGGGTGAGAATTTGGTTGATGACTTAGAAAAAGCATCCTCCTTACCAGAGCAGATAAACAAATGGCTAAATTCAACATCTTCACCCGAAACCGTTGGATGAATGTGGTAAAGACAAGAAATAATTGATTTTGTTTAGCAAGAAACTTCCATTTTACATAATCATACATCTTCTGTATCAGCAGGAGTTTCTCTGTTGTTTTTTGTTTTTTTCTTTTGTGGCACTGGGTACTAAACCCAGGGCCTCACACACATACTAGGCAAGCATACTCTACCACTGAGCTACACCCACAGCCCCTGTTATTTCCTTTAAAAACCTTATTTTATATAATGGGCTGATGGAATAGTGTGTTTGTGAGTTGAAAATGTGATGTCTTTCCCAAGGGCTTCTCCACTGACTTTTGATATAGCAAAAGAGTGTATATTAAATACTGAAAACAACTTTTATCAATGATAATTATTTGGGAAAAGAAGCCCGTAGAATTATGAACCCATTATACAAAATTATACAATAGTGTGTTGATGTTAAAGTGAAGAAATAGGTCCAGAGACCCTATCAATCTGTGTAATTAAATGTGTGTCTATTTCAATAGTGTTCTTCATTTTTCAACATTATTAAAGGCAAAATTTATTGAGCTGGCAAACTATTAAGCTGTGTCATTTTTACATAATAATGAAATATTAATATATCCTGAAGTTATGCCAATTTCAAAGAACAAATCTAACACTTCAAAGGACAAATTCTCACAGTTTTTGAGAAGAAAAAAATATATAAACCATAGTAAAGAATGCTAATTCTAGGTTACCTGGAAGATTACCAAGTTTTTCAAATAGCTGCACTTTCTTTATTATTTATCCTAAGAATCAAGTGACTCCTTTGATATTTAATATATGTAAATGAATGTCCTACTAAAGGATTACTATTAATGGGTATACTATTACATATATTAGGAAGCTGTCAGATTTTTAAGATAGCATGACTTCAAATTTTTTCTGTTATAAAAATAGTAGATGTTCATTAAGAGATTGGTTGGGGCTGGAAAAGGTAGGTAGATAAATGAGCAGCATTACTTTCAAGGGACCACCATATTTATCTTGCTATATAGTTCTTTCTGATTGTTTTGCATCTTTTTCGTAATCTGTGTATTTCTGATGTGCACAGATAAATTTATTTTCAGTGGTAACTTTAACCTCTTGGACTTGAAAGTCATTGTCTTTCCTCCTCCTTTTCTTCTTGTGCTTTGGCAGATTTCCACTGTCGCTTTGCATAAGCCGTGGAGATGCCCTAGAACTTGTTCTTAATTCTGAAAACAGTTGCAGCTTGATTAATCAAAAGAGTACCTTGAGGGGTTCTGATCTGTGAACACCTGCTTTGATGCATCTGCAACACAAAGTGGCTGCTTGGCTCTTTTAAAACAGGATTTCTTCCCAAAGGCATGGGTCAGATGCCTTCCAGCCTAGGAGAGTTGTGAAGGCTGAGAAAAATACCAGTTACCTTAGCAGAAGCCAAGACAGCCAGAGCTTATGTTTTATTTTATCTCTGTTGCTTTAATTTGTGAAGGGTTTCCCGTGGATCAAGGACCGCTGCGCATTGTTGTAAGCTTGTTGGTTGCACTTGATACACAGTACTTTTGCAGTCTTCTCAAAAGTCTTGTTACTTTCCAATGGGTATGCAGAATTTAGATTACTTCAGATGTATAAGAAAATAAGATGGAATGTGGTAAGATCTTTTGTCATCTGTGCTCTTGTAGTAGGAAAAAAAACTGGGCTTATTTTTCTTTTAATGTAATCATTTTCTGAATATTGTACTTTTATTTTCCCAGATAATTCTGGTATACCTGCAGGTCAGCACTTGGAGCACTTGAACATCTATGATGTTACGTAATAAACTGACGAGAGATTGGGCTGAGCTAGTAATGGTCTTCATATATAACCCAGAAGGTTTTTTCGAGTTATTAATTTCCAAAACCCACTTGTTTTCTTAAGATAAGCCTCTTTCTCATTTTAAAAAAATCTGGCCAACTAAAAGTTTGGTTAATGTAAGTCTTCAACTATTCTACTATTTGTTTTTATAAATATTAGAATTACTTTAGGTGCTGTTTTACCATGTCTTATAACAAAGTTTGTATCTATGTTAACGTGATAGCTTTTATTCCATACTCTCTTCCTTCTCTTATGCTTGGATTAGTTAAATGTCTTAGTGTAATTGAGCTGCTTTCCAAAATCTTTTTTTAAATCAAAATACATTGTCCTATAGTGAAGACGGTAAAATGGGTGCACAAAAGCCTCTTAAATCCTGTAGCTGAGCATAAAACTGGGACTAAATTTCTCATCAGACTTTTTTGTCAAGCATTTCTTTTCTCCCATCCTCACCCCCTCATCAGGGTCTTCTTTAAATGGGAAAATGCTATACTGAGAAAGAAAGATGGCAGCACCTGGAGCCGTCCCTTGGCT
Source organism: Hystrix cristata (assembly GCA_004026905.1). Lineage (NCBI taxonomy): Eukaryota > Metazoa > Chordata > Mammalia > Rodentia > Hystricidae > Hystrix > Hystrix cristata. The sequence continues at coordinate 172,549 of PVJO010001332.1, forward strand.
GCCTCTCCCTTGTCCGCTTCTTCCCTGCTGGTCAGCAGCTGCCTACTGCGAAGACGCAGCCCGGACAGGCTGTGAATTCCAATGAGCCATGGGTATTTTAATACACTAAGCATATCTGTTGAAGTCCTAAATTTATTTTGGGAAAATAAGAAGTCTTGACTTGATGTTAATTAACCTATGATGAGAAGTAGGGCTCCTGAAGAGGACTTTGGGAGTCCATTGAACTGAATTATAAGGCAGTCTTGCAAATGAATATTCTGCAAATCAACTGTGTCCATTGGTGTTGGATACTTGCAGAATAATCACAGTCAGGAGTTAGCCTGAATATTGGATTAACCTGGTATCGTGTTAGCCTGAATATCAGATGTTTGACTGGTGGTACTAGTTTGTATTTGTTGTGTACATGCTGAATTAAGGGGGGAAAAAAACCTGGGAGAGAGATAGGGACATTTTTACAGATAGACCAGCATATGAACAGCACTGCATCACTGGGCTGAAGTGTTCGTCTCAGGGAAGAATTTCCAACTACTTACTGTGGAAACCTGACATACAGTGTAAGATCATGCAATGACCAGGACAAAGTAAGCATCTAAAATCTGTTGTCTGAGTCGGCAGAACCAATGTGTACACTTGGGCTCTAAATGTATGTGATACGGATTTAGGTGAGCAGGGAGTGGTGGTGGGCCAGCTCCAATAAAGAGCGTAGGGGAAATTAAGTAGCTCAGTATGAGTTCTTCTAAGTTCTCTGCCTTTATTACAAGTGAGAGTTTCTTATTAATGCTGACAAGTTGAGCTACTTAAAACTGGAAAACAAAACAAAAACAAGAGACCCTGATCTTTTTAAGGCTAAAGATAATACAGACTCCTATAGCAGTGCCAGTCTACATAGTGATGTGTTGAAATACTTGAGAATCGGAGCTGCCAATCTAGGGCTCCCCTCTTGGCTGCCTTCTGGAAATAAGTTACTAGAGTGAATTGAGATCAGCAAACCAGGGAACTCTGGCTTGCTGAGGTGGGCAGTAGATTAAGAGCTGGGATCTTTACCGACAGGTGCCAAGAAGGAGCTGAGATGCGTGAGCTTTCAACTCTTGTTTTCCTGTTCTCGTCTGTTTCCTCGTACTCTTTTCTGGCGGGAGCAGGGAGGCTCCCTAAACTGTCCTTATTTCTTCACCATGAACTGCCCACCAAATCTGCCATTCTGAAGTACTGTTGACAAAGGATTTAAGCTCATGAGCCACAGCAGTTTCCCCAGATCTTGCTTTCCCTCCAGACCCCCTGTCTTTGTTTATCGAAGAGGACCCAGTAGTTTTGGCTGGCACAGTGACCGATGTCTACTTATCTTAATAGTGTCACTTTGGCTCACTCATATCACCTCTCAGGCTAATGGTTTCTTCACGTCTAACAGAAAGAAGGGTAAATGTAGGTGCTTCAGTCAGAGAACCTGTCTGAACTAGTTCAGAGCGAGGACATGGGCAGAAGGTGACAAGACAGGACATGCCGAGGTGGTCTAGGTCGGCGTTCTCCTCCCTGGGGAGGATGCTGAGGCTTACGGCAGGTAAGTGAGCTACTCACAGGTGCGTGCTTAGTACTTCACACCTAGGTAAAGTACACTTTTTCTTGGAATTACTTTTCAGAATTACTGCTTAGCATTATACATGATTACTTTTCAAGTAATTTGGCATATGATTCTCTCCTACACACCATACTACAATATGATGCCTTGAAATTTTTTTCCTACTTACCAACTACCCCCTATAATCCTTCTAGCTTTTGCTAAAACTGTAGAGCGGGTCTTCAAAGGGTAAAATGCCTTGAAATTGTGTTTCTTTAAAGAAATATCTATGGATTCTCCTTTAGAGTTTGGCCAAAATATGATGAGCACGCAGAAGCACGACATTTAGTGGGAGTTCCCTGGTGTTCCAGGGTTTCTCCTCTTTGCTGCTTTCAGGTCCTGGGGATGTTCGCAAGGTAGCCAGCTCCGACTTCACAGCACAGGATGCTTTGAGCTTGTTCTGATTGTCTGCCTCCTCATCCCCTCTTACCCTTGAATTGTTCCTCAGAGTCACATTCCACCAAGGAAACAATATTTCGCACTCTATTTTCACTTTACTGCTTCGTGATCTTGGCTCATTTGGTTGTCCAACAAGCCTTCAGTGTTTATTGATGGGCCGTAAAACTGCCGGAGGTTGTTCTAGGCACTTGGGTATATCAGTGAACAAAACAGCCAGGAACGGAGACCTGTGGGGCTCCAGAGTGCCAGAGCACAACCAACCACCAATGCTGGCAGTTACTACAGCCAGCAAGTATTGGGCACCTTCTAAAGGCCAGTAATGCATGATTTGAACACATTTGCTCGCTTACGACTCACAGTCACCCAATGAGCCAGGCATTATCCTTTATTTCATAAATGATGAAGTTGTGTCTACTAATTTTCTCAAAGCCTTCTAACTAGCAGTTGATGGATCTGGGCTTTTAACCCAGACATTTGTCTCAAGATCTGTGATGACGACCTCATTTTCCTGCCTTTGTGAGAGAGACAGTAGTTATAGGACTCCTTTCTAATGTATTGGCTGCTGATCTGCACATGTACCCAAAATTACAGGAAGTACTTTATTCAAATAGCCAGCTGTTTCTACAGCTATTTTACCAGCTTATTTTCTTCATCTCTTTTTCACATGTATATCCTTGCTTAATTTACTATTTTGATCTCCACTAAAATGAAATTCTGTTAGGGCAGAATTTCAGCTTCCATAGTTCAGTTCAACATCCCTATTATCCACAGTCTGGCATTATTCTCAGTATTTATTGCATATTGTTCAATATTGATTGACTAAATGAGCGTGCCCCCTTGTTTGCTTCATTTTATAGAATAGAATACAGCTTCCCAACTGCATACCCTCCTCCAGATCCATTTCCCCTCTTCCCTAAATCTTCAGAGTAACTAGTATAGTGAAATCGGTGTTTATCATCTTTGTGTTTGTTTTTATATTTTAATACATACTGGTCTATGTCCAGTAACTACTATGTAGAGCTTGTTTCCGGGCCTTTTAGAGTTACTTGTATTTCTAATATGGAATTAGATGCAGAACTAAAGAACAAATGTAGAAAAGTCCAGGTACAGCTAGTAAACAGAGCCTCCGAAGACCCTAAAGTAGACTTTTCATGTGCCTTGATAAGTGCTGAAAAAAGAAATGTGATTCGTATGCCAGGTTACAATTAAGCATTAACTCTAAAAACGAACCAGTTGTGGTTTTCTCAATTAAAGTTTAGGAACTAGAAGTACTGCATCTGTGCCAGAAGATTGGTTGTGTCTTTGCATTTTCCTCCAACTAAGGGGGGATCCTCATTGTTCAACCCAGAAAATCTCACTGGCAAAATTTCAGTGGCCTGCCGTTCTCAGTAAAACTTCTTTTCTTCCTTTAGTTGAGACGAGAGAAGATCGACCTTGAAAATACGTTGGAACAAGAGCAAGAAGCACTAGTTAACCGTCTCTGGAAAAGGATGGACAAACTTGAAGCTGAAAAGCGGTTTGTTTGGTCTTGGTCTCAAGTGGGGATCGTGTGTTTCTGTCGAGAGTATGTTCTGGGTGTGACCAAAGGATGGCGATGGAATATTTTCATTCCTCGGGCAACATACATCATTTTAACTTGCCAAAGGAAAAGCATGTTGACCTTCCGAATTCTTCCCATATTGGTCACTCCTTTATGCTTTTGCTTTCTTACTTTCCCAGTAGAATTTCTTTTCGTTTGGTGTCACAAGGCAATAACAAAATTAATCATGACTCTGTTGTTTTCAAGGGTAGTTGCAGTTTCAACTTTTCACCTTTTTCAGCTGCTTTCCTCAGCCGATTCTAAATCATTAGGATGTAGTTTGTGCTACTATCACACATCTCTAGAATTTATTCGGTTAGGAAGGCTGAGATTGCAGTAGAACAGTTACTATTTTACAATGTACTATAGTGCAAGGAAATATCTGTACATACTTAAGGTGAAGATTTTTTGTAAATAGTTGGTTGTGTGAGATGTCATTCAGTGGCATTTCCTAAATTCATTCCTGCGAGCTACTACTAGGCCCTCATTTGTAATCACTTTGTACTTTGAGGATGAGTGGGACAAAACGTGAAAGAATGGCAGGAAGGTTCTGTGTGATGTGCGCATGGGTGTAAAAAGTCAGTTTTTTTGGGAAAATGTTTATTATCTCGCTTCCCCAAAATCTTTCGTTTGCTACCCAGACACAGTCTTTCTGCCATAAATAGTTGGCTCAGTGGTCGTTCATAGATTGTTTTTGAGTTTATTTCTCAATTTACAAAACACAGACGTAACATGCAGCTTTAAGAAAAGTAAAAGTTAGAAACGTATCGACAAGAAATGTGCACACTGCGCTCGAATCAGCTATATTCTGCATTATTGTAGCAGGAATAAATTATAGTAATAAATTATTAAGAGTTACTTTATACAACATGTGTAAGGGCCTGTAGTATTAACTAGTGTTAATGTAGTAGTTTTTTCAATAAGGCTAGGCCTGGAGGTAATTTACAGTGTGCACTTGGCAAGTACAAAGGTTAAAAGTTAAAAATAAACTCCAGACACGCCAGGAGTTATAGAAGGGGCTTCAAGTTCTGTCG